>JACEGR010004899.1:0-80809 GCA_014170235.1 Listronotus bonariensis
TTCCGTAAATGACCTAAGGTGCCCCAAATTAGCTCTATTTCGTTTTCAAATGGCTACCGTGTATTTGCATAAACACTTTTAGTTTTGAATTTATTTGTGTTATGTTTTTCTCTATTGTTTTATTGAATGTCACAAATTCTTTTTGTATTAACAGTGGATTCAAATTTGGAAATATTAAAATTACAACAAAGTGAAACTTTAAATTGATCAAAGTCGATTCTAAATATTTATGTATATTAATGTTTGCTTGTTACATGATGGCAACATTAATTATTTATAAAATTTTCCCCACCGGAGAAAAATGTTAACCGGCCAAACCTGTCGCTTCTGGGCTTTATAGAAGACGATTATTTTTTAAAAAATGTATGCCGTATATTTTAGAAGTTCCTTTTACACTATAAATACCCCGTATAAATACTAAAAGTTAATTTATCAACATATAATAAACTATCACTTACCCTTTCTATGTGCAAATATAAAATCTTCTAAACCGATTTGACCACCGAGCAGTTTTTTCATGTCTGGCTTAAAAGTGTTCAGCGTGCAGAACAAAATCTGAAATAAAAATAACAGAATGAAGTAAAAGTTTTTCGTAAAAGTAAAATTAATGGTAAGTTTACTCCGGTTCTCACGAACAATAATTATTGTTTATAGTAAACTTTGTACTCAAGTACTTAATTTACCAAAAAAAACGTTTTTAGGAAATTCTATTGAAATTTGAATGTATTATGCAAGGTTACTTTTTTACATTTTGTATGGTTTTGTCACGATTTTAAGAAAAAAAAATAATAACAATGTGTCACCGTACTCTTTAGGAGGCTTCTAGACTAGACCTTCACCATATAGTACAAAATGTAACAAGTTTTTATATATATATTTTTCTAAAGCCCATCTACAACTAAAAAAGTACTTGGTGTCAGAGCCGTACGCACGGGGGCAAATGGGGGCAATTACTCCCCCAGGAGCCTAAAAATACTTTTTAAAGATGAATCGTTTGCTGAAGGTGGCGCCCAAACCGCTTTGTTTACTTATAAAAAGAACAGTTTTAAAATGTAAATTCGGTGCTCTATGATAGGAAAAAGAATCGCAAAAAGTTTAAAGCAAATAAATCGGTAGGCTTGTCTTCGCGGCCGCCTTTGCTAACTTTCTTTTATGATATGCCGCTCGATGCAGTTGGCTATCGGCGCGTCGCTGTAAAGGATAGCGGCGCCTTTCTATAAAAAGTCCGATTGCAGGCGGCCTTTTTTTCTTTTTTTTTTGTATTATTTTTAAAGGGTACCGAATTTGCTCTAGAAAATGTTGTCACTATACCTAAAGTATTTTTTTGGTTGTCGCCTTTTTGCCTCCTCCTCCCTCAAAATTCACTTTCTGCGTACGACCCTGTTTGGTATAATGAAAGAATTTTTGATAAATGATAAACGGGAAGGTGACGGTTAAAAAAAGGTTTTGTCACATTAGAATAAATTTTCATAAACGACAAAAATGTCTAACGATTTACCATTTGTCTGTATGGTTTAACTATATTTTACCCATAAAATAGCAGTGTACAATTTTGTTTTTTTTTATGTGAAGTTTTTACAAAGACAGAAATTAAAAATAACCTTTAAAATAATATCAAAATATCAATATGTGATTTTTGTGACAAAACCTTCCCAATATTAGTTAGTACTCCTAAAAATAATGTCCTTGTAAAACATTTGCATTCATTAGTTTACCAGGGGCCAGGGGCAGACCAAGCCTAACACAATTCATCGGCAATATCACGAAGTGGCGTATCTCCAAAAATAGTAAATTTGACTAAAGCCGATATTAATGCTTAAGTTTCTACTTAATATTACGGATTGGCATAAAATAGATTTGAGAGCTTAAAAGTAATAAAAATATAATAATTATTTTATTTCATTTTACTAAGAAAAAATGACCGAAAAAAATACCTAAAAAGCACTCTTGTCAAATTGAAAAAATAATTAATATTATTAGATACGACAGTTTGTAATATTGACGACAAATTGTGGTAATTATTTTTACCCTGTATAATAAAGGACTAAATATAGTATTTTTGAATGACTTGAACACTACGCTGAAAAAAGTACTCCTCTTTTATGATGATAAATCGAAGCGTTTTCGACAAAAAGAAGTTTTTGTTGACTAGGGATTAGGAACTATATTTTGGGCACTTTATAATAAAAACGTAGTAAGTAACTACGGTTACTGACTTTTTAAACCAATAAAATACATTTTTTATTGTGGTAACTAGGGTTACTGACTTTTTAAACGCAATGTAATACATTTTTTGTTTAGTTGTTTTTCTCAATTTATAGTGCCCAAAGTATAGGCCATAATTAGAGATAAGCAAATATGCACAAAAATATAATTAAATGCAAATATTTTTGTTTTAAAATAAAACAAGTAAGTAATAAAAATGTATTAGTAGTAGTAATATATTACAAAAAGATCAACAGTATAATACCAAAATGGTATTTATAGAAAGATTAAACTAAATATAAATAATAATAATTATTAATATTAAAAAAATAATAAACAGTTAAATGCTTTTCAAAATTTTCTACAAAATACTTATGTCTTTGGTCTGAGTACATATATTTGTAAATAGAAAAGCTTCCTTCTACATCAATAGACGTGATTGTGGCATGTTTTTTAAAGTACATAGTGAATTTGTATCTACATTAAAATTTTCTACAAAGTCACCAGAGATAATTTTAGCCACATTTAATAAAAAAATATCCTTCATTTTCCTCTAATACATTTTTAAGTTTTTCTCTTACTTTTCTCCCAATAGTACCACTAACACTACCAAAAGATGTTTTCAATGGATCGATTAAGTTAAAGATTATAATAAGGACAACTTATCCGATTCCAACTTTGAAATAACATCTATAAATAGTATATCTGATCTTGGTGGATATTTTTGTGTAAAATATGCATTTAATGTTAGCTTCTTGAAAAACATGCAAAAACAAAATTTTTTGCATAAAATAAGCAAAAAATGCTCTACCCTAGTCATAATATTTTTATGTGTTCTGTTCTAGAGATTGCCCACATATTTAGGGACATCCTTTATAATATATCGGAAACAATCGACTTTCATGTATGACTACATAATATAAAACAACGAAAAACTACAACGCGGGTAGTATCAGTGAATAAGAATACAAAAACCTACATAAGAGAAGTGAAACCAAACACGCTTCTTACGAAATTAAAATCCTTTTACTGTATATGCAATTAGTTTTGTGTAGTTTAACAAAAAAAGAACGACATTATAAGTAAATAAATCTCATAAACAGAAAAACTAGGTAAGTACTTAACGTAAAAATGAGAGTTATTTGGCATTCAAGAAACCGTTATGAGGTTTCTGCATAATAGAGTTCTACAGCATAATAATCACCTTAAACGTTAACGAATAAGCGAATGAATTCTTTTTATAAGAGGAGTCTAATATACCGAGTGGTGCGTGGCCGAACGGAACATGGAAAATCCATGTAAATTTTAAGGAGGTTAATTATTAGCTCCCCTGTACATTTTACAGAAAAAAATGTTAGATACTACCTTTTTGAAGAGGTCGATCTGACAAACCCTCGTGACAAGTTTCAAAAAATTTTAATGAGCGAATCTTAAATTATTTAATTAAATGTAATTGCAAAATTACCAAAATTTTCGGTTCAGGTAAAACCAAACAGGCATCTGTAAAATAAATGTTCTCACTGACATGAGGAAAAGTATTAATAAATCAGTGACAGTCAGTATTTGCCTTATAACAAATTGTTTGCAAGTACATTTAATTGAATAATTCAAGTATTTTGTAAAATGTACAGGGAGCCAATAATTAACCCCTTAAAATTTACATGGGATTTCTATGTTGCTCTCGGCGAGGCGACGCACCATCCTGAAGACTCAAATTTGATGCTTTAAATTCTTATTTAACTGCAGTAATTAAATTATTTTTACATATATAACCTTTTGGTACCTTCCTGCCCTCGCCCCACCCCTTGAACAAATTCTTAGTTACACCCTGACGGCTTTTATCAATATTATGAAACCATGGGACCATAAAAATTTTCTACTAGATGCTATTGACTTTAATGGGAACACTTTGAAAAAAAAGTTTATTTTGGAATTTGCGAAAAAAAACGTTTTTTTGCATTTTTTCGTGAATTTAATCAAATTTTATTCTAAATTTTTCAACATGATCTAATATTTTACTGTAGTCAGCTGGATTTTTTTACTCCACATTTTTTTGTGCAAAACTTTCAGATATTTTTGCGAACTAAAAAAAAATGAGTTTTTACAGTTTGTAGTCTAAGATCCAAATAGGAGGCTGCATCCATCTGTTTTCCAGATAAAAACAATTTTATATTAAATATAGTATTTAAGCAAAGGGATGGCTACAGGGTTGTCTAAATAATTATCAAGGCTATATTTAAATTAAATAAATAACCTCGAAATATTTGACATACCCTGTATAGGTACAAACCCAATTTTTTAAATACTTTTTAATGCTGGTAAATAAAATATGTATGTTTAAAAATACAGAATGTAACAAACAATTGTAATAACTTTTCAAAATTTTAAATTAAAGTAATTGGGAAAAAATAGTTATATAATAGTACTAGGATGTAGAAAAGAAAGTTGCTATTATATAGGGTGTGCCAAAAATTTTAAAGATATTTTTTAAATTTACCATGCCACATCAGCTAAGTAAAACAACACATACCTACATAGGCAATGTGAGGAAAAGGGATAGTCTAACGTAAATACCGGCATGTAAACATGGGTGACTAGTAGTGCTTGTTTTGTTATTGCATTACTGGCCGATATACCTTTATCTATTGCTTATACAGTATACCTTAACCATATTTTTTAGGCAACCTTGTAGGTTTACGTTTTTATCAGATGGGTGCAGGTCGCTTCCTATTGTGGAGGGGGGAGGTACATAAAAAAATCAACTTTTTAGGCCAATAGTTTCTAGTTTATATTTAGTGTGAGTTCTTTGTTAGAATTTTTAGGTAAAATAATTTTAAGCTAAGCCCATGTTAACATCTCTAATTTCTTTTTCGTTGATTAGCTGATATAGGGAATTTATATTAAGGAGCAGCAGTGTTGCAATTCGGTCAATCAGCTGATAAAAATGGGCATCTAGATCAAAAGTGTCGAAAATATTTACCATATTTACAAAAATATACGATTTTGGGTTTGCGTCTCGGCTAGAAGCAAGCACTTTTGAAAACAAGAAACATTAAACTTCAGACAAAATATTAGACATCATAGTCTAAAAGCCGAAACAAAACAAAGAATAGTTACCAGTTAACGTTTCGCGTAATTTTATAAAAAGTAACAAAACGTAAGTTCTTGAATATTTACACTTAAACTGCAGACATAACAAAACCGACTTTTTGCTTTATGGCAGAATTGTTTACGCAATCTATGATGATCACCAACAAAACATTTAGCACAAATTGTAGACTAATTCTGCTTGTATTTTTTATTGCATTTATTCAATAAATTATAAAATCCATTTAAAAAACACGATATTAACTGCCACAACAACAAGATAAATTTGACTATCTATTGTCATTGACTCTTATACTAGTTCAAAATTATGCCGATGAGGGCTTTTTAACAATGTTGCAAGCTTAATTTGATTTATCTATACCGTATTACGACGATATGCCCCTAAATTATAATATTTTAATCCCGACCGTTCTAATTTTCGCTTTCGAATTTTTTTACTGGCTACCTCACGCCATACTGCTGCTATTTTGTTATAATTTTTCTCATGCGAGACGACAAATTCAATTTTACATTTAGAAGCAAACTGTATGTATTTGTTTTTTAAGAATTGCATTGTCGATACTGTAAATTACATAAAATTAAAATTATTAATTGAAATTTTTGAAATTATGTTCTTTGAATTTTGCTCACTCTAAAAGTTGTTTGTATTAAATTTTTACATTTGTCGTAATAAAAGAATGTAACCAAAAAAAAGCCAAGAATATTGCTTAATTTTATTAAAACACACTAATTAAACCATAATTTTTTTTTAAATTGGAAACGTAGACTTAAATCTATCTAAAGCTGGTTTTACACTTATCCAACTTCTTGTCAAATACTTTGGACCAGTTTACACTTGAAAACGGAAGAGACCGTAGCTACTTCCCCAAACGTGGTGTGAATAAATTAAATAACAATGCAAGTCGGAAACTCTGCTTTCAATATTAAAGTTGGTCCAAGTTTACCCCGAATAAATAAATGTGAAATTCCCTAAAACTTTTCTTTTTACAAATGTCTAATATCAAGCAAGTTACAAGTGCCTGGCCAAATTTCCAAAATTTGCAAAACACTGTATCTTCAAAACGAATCCACTTAGTCATAATTTACTTGCAGTATTGAATTTGTTTCAAAAATCAAAATCGAGATTGCGCAATCAGATTTCTTTTAGTTTTCGCTATACCCAGCGAGGTCAACGATAAGGCGCCACCCTGTACTGTTTCTTATTATAACCAGGGCCGTACCTACCAGGTGATGCAAGGGGTGCAAAGCACCAGGGCACAAAGCTGCAGGGTCAGATAATTGTGAAATAAAGGGCGGAAAGTTAAGAAATGAAGGTCGCTTTTTGACATTTGGAAAGCAGTAACACTAAAGCGAGGATTTTTTTTTGGTCTTTGAAAAATAGTAAAGAGGACTTAGTTCTGGTTAGTGAAATGGATATTGATTAACGGATGTTTTTTTTTACAGTAAGGACCTTTTTTCTTTCTTTAAATTTTTTTATACCCCAATACACATTTTCTTCTAGGGGCGGTAAATATTTTTTTGCATCACGGCGCGAGTCACCCTAGGAACGGCCCTGATTATAAACATACTCGTAACACTCTGTCGTCATAATAACTGGTTCTAAAACAAATATAAACATACCAGATCTGTTATAATACTTTCTAAATATTGTATTTATGTGTCTATGCGTAATTAAATGAAAACTATTTACTTATTAAAAAATATTAATTATTTCTAGCAGTAGTGGTATCATATTAACATGTTTTACATTGAATGAACAAGTAAAATATAAATTGAAGCATAGGTATGTAGTTTTGGTGTTTGTTATGATTTTAAGTAATTTTGTCCTGTTAACCGTATTCATGGAAGTGGTTTAAACGCATTTGAAATGACAATATAAATATGAGAGCTAGAGAGAGATAGGAATTGAAATGTTTTGAAAATGTTTTAACGCCTCAAATTACCAAAGAAATTTTTTAATAAAAAAATGCAGCATCTTAACGCATGCAACGAATAAAGAAAAATTATACAGGATGTTTTCAAAGTTGAGACATTCATTTTAAGAACTTGTACAATTTATAAAGAAAAGCCAATTTTCCAAAAATTGTGTATTTTAAAGTTGCAAATATGGCATATACAGTGTGTCCACGTAAGTTGGCGTCATACGGGAAACTTTTTGTAATTAATTTTACGAAAAAAGTAACTTATAAAAAGTTTTGCATGGTACAATACCTAAAATAAATTATCAGATTGGGTCAGTCATCTACGAGTTTTGGCCAAAAATGTACTTTTGCGTAAGAGTAAAGTATTTGTATTTTTGCTAATACAGAAAACTGTTAGAAAGAAAAGATGTCTAGAATTAGAAATTATTTTTAAATATGCAATATGGTTTATTCCCAATTGTTTTTGGGCTAAAATTAATAATATTTAAGTTTTTACATTAGTGCACTGTACATTCTTTTTGTTCTGATAAAACCAAATTTTTTTTTTTTTAATTTCCCTACAAAGTTTATAATTCTGAATTGTCGAGTGTAGAGGCGCAATTAGGGTGGCTTAGCCCTTCCCCCAAAATTGCGATTAGCCCCCGCCCCAAATTATTGAGCATTAAAAATGTATTAGGGTTTTTCGGCAAATTTAGTCTATAAATTGGGGCTTAAACCTCCAAAAACCAATGGCTAGTTGCACCACTGGTTCAGTGAAATGCATTGCACTAATGTACAAACCTAAATTTTCAGCATTATCGCAGAAAAAAAAAAGAAAAATATTTTTTTATAAATAAACCAAATTATATATTTGGAAGTAATTTTTAATCATAAACATCTTTTCTTTATAACAATTTTCGATATTCAAACCTCGTAGGTAACTGACACAATTTGATATCTGATAATTGCTTTTTAGGTTTTGAAACATGCAGAAAAATACATTTTTTTAAATTTAATTAATAATAAAACAGTTTTCCTTATGATACCAACTTACGTAGAGGTCTTTCCTTCTTCTTCAAATATTCATGTTTTTAAGCCCCGTATTAACAAACTTCCTTTTACCTTGCTTACGGTACATTAGAATTAAGGCCTCCGGCTTTTGTGGATTGTCCAAAGATAAAAAAAGACAAACTGTATTTAAAAAAATGAAAATTTTTATTATAATCTTGATATTTTCAACCAATAATGAATAAAAACATGCAATTTATTTTACTGGCGTTCCCAAAGTATTTTGTTTTCGCACCCGTTTGCTTGCGCAAAGTTGAACTTTATTCACGCAATCTTACGTTAGAAAATGTAATTGGTTGTTAGAGCTTTGAAGTTGAGGCTGTTCGCTTTATCCGTCGTGGACAAAACTGACAATTACTATTTAAGGTTGGGAAATATAAGAATAAAAATAAAAATATGTTTCTACTTTTTTAGCACACTTACGGCCATTTTCACAATATTTGGTTAACACTAACCATAGGTTTGTTACCATAGAAACAACGAAATGTGATTGGTGTTGCGGAAATAATTAACCCAAACAGGGCCGTATTAACTTCTTGAGGCGCGGCGCCCTAGGCTAGAATTCACGGAGCGCTGTGAAGAGCAAAAAAAGGTCCTTTCCTACGCCTATTTTTTTAAGTGCCAAGGCACCTTACTTCATCACCTGAAATAAAATTTAATGACCAAAAAAACAAAAAAGGTCATTCCCTCCTTTTCACGCCTATTTCATTCCAATGCACCTTATTCACAGAGAAATTAGGCATCAAAAATCCCCACTCAACCTGCACTTTTTAAAAAGCTCCCCTGTCTAACGCCTATTACTCCCCTGTCTGGCGCCAATTTTTTCATGGCGCCCTAGGCTGTAGCCCAGTCAGCCTAATGTATAATACGGCCCTGAACCCAAAAGTAATGGTATAACCATATATTGCGAAACTGGGCATTAAACACATTAAAGCTTATCCTCTAAGGCCGAGTTTATAAATTACAATTTAATTTTCGTATAAGTAGTAATAAGATTAGAATTAGTATTAACCTAAAATAAATTGAGCAATTTAACAATTGTTACGTTTAAAAAAAGGAATGAAACTTGAATAAAAAGGAGTTACTGGTTTTAATCTTTTTATAGCACATAAGCAATTAATATTTTTCCCCTTTGTAGTATTGATTTTGAATTTTAGAGAGTTTCAAGGTCGTTTCTTAAGACTAACAAAAATACATTTTATTGATAAACACTTCAATTTAAATGCATGTTCTCAAATCTTGTGACAAGTGCTAATACTAATACTAAAATTAAATTTTGATTTATAAACCCGGCCGTGCGGGAAATTATCACTTTGTGCACTTGTTAGAAAAATATTTATTTTACTGCTGAAGCTTAAGGTAGGTTTACATCTGACATTTATTGCATGATATTTATGTCAGACAGAAATTCTGGTTAATGTAAACAATAAATAATTTCTATCGGACATAAATTTTTGACCACATCCACTTGCCAGTGGCTGAATACATTACGTGTGAAAAACCGAAAATAGAATAAAATATAATAAATTTTTTACCGTTTACAATAGCCAGACTTTCTGGCTGACATAAATTATCATGCAATAAATGTAGATGTAAACCCACCATTAGTATGCAGTGTTTGCATTTTTTTAGTTGCGATTTTTTTTAACCAGTGGTAAATATCCCGCACAATATTTCGTTATAGTTGAGTTTATTTTAAAACTTTGGGTGTTTTGTTTAATAAAAATGGCACACGATTTTAAAATAATTAAAATAGTGGACATATATTACCAGCTTACCAGACGCAGTAAGTCGTTAAAACTTTTATTTTATTTTTTTCTGTAAATAATCGTTCTTAATTGTAATATTTAAAAACCTTAATATTACAATTGCTAAATATTAACTTCTCTTCACAAGTTCTATAAGCTGTTAAATAAATTAACTTTAAGAAAACCCTATATATGGAGCACCCTATATAGTAGGGGAGCCTACAATGCTAAATGGAGATTTACTCGAGCGTCATAAAGACGTATTGGGTTGCAAAGCTTAGATGATAAGAAGAAAAAAATGTTATATAATGTATACCTTTTCATTGGTGGGGGAAGCGGCTATAGACTTTTAAATATGTCAAAAAATACTATTATTATATTTCGGCTTGTGGAAATCGTTCGGGTCGTATCGTATTATATATTTTTAGGTATCCCTAAATTATTTTCTTTAAAATTAAAGAATAACCACGTTCGAAAATGCTAATCTGACGTTTTTTTGTAGATCTCTGTTTCCTTTACGTCATTCTTAAATTGTCAGATTAGTGGAATATACACTGTTTAGCATGTAATTAACTTACCCTATCCTAATCTGACGCGCTCGACAATTTCTGATGGATATATTTTTGTTTTTTATGATCGGCCCTGTATACGGAGCTCATATTTACTGGAGGTACTTAACCGGATACAAGGTATACCCCTGTATATTAATCTGCCGCGCTATAGTAAATCCCAAAATTCCCTCTTGGGCTCCCCTACCAATATATTAAAGTAGTTTAGATTCACCTTGCGTATTTTACTTATTAACTAATAAAAATAATATGCTTATAGCTATAATACAAACAATTTGTATTATACAAACAAATATAAAATAATTGTGCACTATGGGTAGTGGAACCTCGAAAGGGGGAACCACGCTTGAGCGCCCGTCAGGATACGTGTGAAATGCATATGGCTCTATTGAACGTACTTAAAATTTAATTCGTCATTAAATATAAAATTTTGTTTAGTTTAATAGAAAAAGGGGAAGCTGTTAACAAAATTTTTAAAATTAAGTTTATTTCCAATGATTTGCAACTTTCAACAAAATGCATCAATTCAACCATATTTGACATTAAACCTTAATACAAGGTACCTTGGATGGCGGTTGTTTAACCCGTTTTATCCCCATGTTTTATCAACGTCATTTCAGTACCGAAATCTTGGGAAATAGCATTTCACGGCACCCTTTGGGTGCGGTTGACCCTGCAAGGACGTTATACAAATATGTACCACCTCTAAACCACCCCATTTTTTATTTACAAAATAAAGTTTATTTTGTAAAAAAAATTATGTAAATAAAGTATTTTTTGTCTTCTTCTAATTTTCACTAAATTTGCAAAAAGTTATGGGTGATAAGTGTAAACCGAACAAACCTACAGTGTGTCCACGGATGGACACTATTAGACGACTATACCTGTAAAAATGTGTATTTTTAATATTTTGAAAAAAGTTATTTTTCATATAAATACTTGCGTCGTCTAAAATGCTATAACCTATAATGAAATTCGCCGAAGGCTATACAGGGTGCTTCAAAATGGCAAAAATATTACTTTAAAAAATAAAAAGAATCAGGAAAACATATTTTTGAGATAACTTAATTAAAAAACGTAATCAAAACTGCATAATAAAGGTAAAAAATAAAAGGCTGTCTTTCACCACTATAATTATATTTTATTCCTCAAAGGGGGAGGGGGGACATGTTTCGACTGTAGGGACAGTCATCATCAGCCCAAAGAAGAAAAAGTTTTTCCTTTAAAATTTATAGAAGATAATTACAGTTTGACTAAGAAGGAATTCTACTGGCTTTTGTTTTCGACACTCGAAATTACCATGACCAGTAGTTATTTAGATTTGATTTTATTTGTGTAGTTTAATTATTTGATTCATGTTGGGCCCAACAATTTTAATATAATTTTTTTTTCACCACTGAACCTTTGAATTTTAATCCATGTTGTCCGAATGCCTATGCCTACAAATCTAAACTTCATTTATTTAATTAAAGCCAGTATAATGCCTTCTTAGTCAAATTGATATTATCTTCTATAAATTTTATTGAACAACTTTTTCTTCTTTGGGCTGATGATGACTGTCCCTACAGTCGAAACATGCCCCTCCTCCCCTTAAAGGAATAAAATATAATTATAGTGATGAAAGACAGCCTTTTATTTTTTACCTGTACTTACTACACCACAGCAAAATGGACTACTTCTACAACTTGCATAATAAATGTTTTTGTTACTGGGTATGGTTTCCTGAGAAAATGTTACAAAAATAAAAAAATATTTTTCAATTAAGAAATACCAGTTTTTTTTAAATTAAACGCGTTAACAAGAATAATCCTATAACAGGGGTTCTTATTAACTTATTTGTAGTGTGACGTCCTTGGACACTTGTAATTCCCTCATAACGCCCTTAAAACTTCCGATTACCAAAAAAAGGTCCCCACCTTATATGGAAATTTCCTATTCCTAAAAAAAATGAGGAGCAAAAAAAACTTTCACTTTTACCTTATTTTTTTCCTTACTTTATCTTCCTCTCGATGTATCATTAGTTCACTAAATTAATTTCTCTGTCTTATCGTAAAAAAGTTAAAGAGCAAAAGTCCGTTAAAACCAACTTTTATTACTTTATTTTCTTTTACTTTCATTTTGCCTTACATTTGGAAAAAATATCTATTTTCTATCGATTTTTCTTCTAAAATACCTGTAACCGTATTCTGTAACTCGATAGAAAAAAAATCCTAAAACTGCCATTTGATTTACATTGCATAGAAAGAACATTTCTTCTCTATCGAATTACAGAATCCGCCTGCTGGCCTCCACTTTGTCTCATCAACCCGCACAGTTTGGGAAGCCCTGCCCTATACTATACAGGAACAATCAAAATTACGAAAATGTTATGCTTTTAAAGGTAACAAAACTTTTAACTTTTGTTGAATAAATCGTTACTTTTTGTGTTACTACTTACATACACTTTAACTTTACTACTTGATATTGTATGCATATAAAAAGTAAAATCAATTATTTATTAAAAAAAAACAATTATTAAATTTATTTTAGTTTACATCTAATATAAAGAAATGATAAGCGCTAAGAAAAAAATGTATAGGACTTTTGTAATTACTTTTTACGCTTTTATATTAGGCATTTTTAAAAATAAATTTTTTCAATTTTTTCCATTTTTCAAAATATCATTTTAGCATTTTAGACGAAGCAAACATTTTTATGAAGAATAACTATTTTTCGAAGTATTAAAAATAAAAATAAAATGGGTATAGCCATCCGTTGACAAACTGTATATTTTAATTATATACACGTTCAGCCAAATCAAAAGGTTCGTAGGGAATACGTGGAAAAAAGGTCCAACGCTTGTAGCCTTACTTACTAGCTTTTGGCCGCTTTACCATTATATTTTAATCAATACATCCAGTAGCGTGCCTAGGCGTAGGCGGTGTAGGCGGTGTAGCTGGTCGCCTACGGCCTCGCGCCTGTGTAGGCTTCGTGGCAAGGTGAAAGTATGAAATGTGACATACGACAATAACATAGAAATGAACGGGTGCAAACTTATTTTACTTATTTTAAGCTCTTATTTGTGAAAGGGGCCTCGCATAACTGAATTGTATATGAAATAGTATATCAAAGAAAAGTAGTATTAGGGTGAGGACCTTTTTTTTGCTCATCAAAATCTGTTTAGAGGACATTGGGGACGAAAAGGGGGCTTAGCGGCAAACTTTACCTACGCCTAAAGGGCCTCGCAGAAAAGGCGAGGACCTTTTTTTGTCTTCAAATTTCTTTTCCACGATCGTCGTCGATAAAGGGGGCCTTCGCGGATACTACTTCGCCTACGCCTCATTTTAGTCACGCAACGCCACTAAATACATCACAGTAGAACAAAAAAATGTCAGGAAGCACAAAAATTCCAAAACACTTAAAGAGTGATAATTTTTCTTATTTATTACTATACTTACTTCTGATGCTGGTATATCGAAGGCTTCACCAATCTTCTCATAAAGTTCCTTAACATTTGAAAACCCCGAAACAAAGGCTGTGGGACTTCCATGGGCCAACTGGCAGTAAAACTGAAGAGAATTCGTTATAGGGGATACGGGGGATTTGTTGGACACGACGTTATTATTTTCCATTTCATGTCCATTGATATTTGGCGGGGGCACCGCTTTGTTCCGATGTTTTTTAAACATTTTTGTGTGAGTCTGAAAAAAACATTTTTCTAAATGTAAATGGATAATATGGTTTTTTGTGGTTTGATAAGAGATGGCGTTGTTAGATTTCTTATTTATTTATTTTTCTAAAAATGGTTATGCTTTTTATGAGCACGTGTTTCATGTGGGTCAGCCTGCTACATTTGAATCACAGAATTCATGAATATCTATGATGGCCATCTTAAAAATTAAAAGTGTTATGCTATGTCATCAGAAAAGGATTTAGGTGTAGAATTTAAATAAAAAATAAAATAAGGGTGTTTTCATTTAAAATGTTTAAAAAATTCAGAATTTTATCTTATCATTTACATTAAAAATTTAAATTTCAAAATGTACCTATGTGGTTTATTACAAAAAATAAGATCACTGACTGTGAAGTAAAATACTTAGGATATTTTTGGATCCACAGTCTACTAAACAAAAATAATTTTGCATCAGAATTTATGTTTGTATTTGGTTTTCTTTAAAGCTAATTTATAGAAAGTAATCTTAAATTGGGGGTAACAACATCCTGTGCCGCCCGGTCAGTCGTTTATTCGAACAATATAATATATACCTAATATACGATGTATTACCTTATCCTATAAAATTTTATAATGGTTTAACAAACATTAGATAAGGATTAGATTATAGGCAAGTGTCCCCAAACATTTTAATTATTGGATCATATTAGATCAATATGGTGGAAAGATTAATATAATAATATTATTATTATACCTTTCCAGCATTTCTTTTAATATTCTGGTATTGTACTATACATGAAATGTCTCATTTTTATTTGCAGTTTTTATAAGTTTAAACATTGTTTATTAAATCGTTAAATTCACTTAAAGAAAGACCATGTAGAACCTGAAAGGATGCCAGACTTAAGTACTATTGACTTTTGCTGATGGCAACTAGAACGTATTCAAACTGCGCCATTTTAATTTGACAAAA
The DNA here is from genome assembly GCA_014170235.1 of Listronotus bonariensis. Classification (NCBI taxonomy): domain Eukaryota; kingdom Metazoa; phylum Arthropoda; class Insecta; order Coleoptera; family Curculionidae; genus Listronotus; species Listronotus bonariensis. The sequence continues at coordinate 15,225 of JACEGR010004899.1, forward strand.
GTGTAATAAAAACTTATTGGCTTTAAATTATAAATTACTTGAACCAGTAATGCAAATTGCTTATTCTCGTTAACTTAGATCTCGCCTACATGTGAAAAGTCCGGTGCAATAACACAAAATAATGTCACGCGTATTACGAAAATTGTTAGTAATTTAGTAATAATTTATTTTGTTGTTTCTATTAAAAGAAATGTTCGTCATCCTGTCCGACGTTTTTATTATTGTACAGAGGAAAATCATTGTTTGATAAATGAATAATGGGTTTATTGAAAGAATACGGACATGGTAATGATGATATTCAAAAGAAATAATTTAAAAAATACTGCGTTGCCTAAAAACACCCGTTATAATTTACATTGCATTTAAGACTCAATTAGAAGTATCGAGCTGACACATATAAATATTTCAATAATAAATCTCTCAAAAATAAGATTCACGATAAAAATAAAACTATTAAGAATATAATTTTAGGTATCTTTTGCAGTGTATATTTTTGCACGCCCATGATTTTCACAATTACCAATAAACAAACGCAAAAAGACTATTCAATTCGCAAACAAATGTTGCAGAATAATATTTTTGAGCCTTAATGTTACTGTGAGTTATCTAAAGCTTTGTTGGTGATTTTTTTGTACCTTGTATGCTCGCTTGTATGTAACAATTTTCTTTTTTAATTAATATTATTGATATATCATTAATTTTCTGTATTTACATTTGGGAATTTTGAATTTAAGACTTTTAAAAATATTCAGGGTGTCTATTTAAGTTCGCACCATATGAAAAACTTTTTATTATTAATTTTACGAAAAAAGTTACCTATAATCTTTATAAAAACTTCTGAATGGTCTAAAACCAAAAATACAATCACCACATATTAACTTTTTGTAGTGGTATACAAGTTTTGTCAAAAAAATATAAATTTCGCTTAATCCTCTTAAGCACCTTTATTTTTATAATAGCGAAAATTTGTATAAAGAAAATGTATTAATGATTAAAAAAGCATTTAAATATGCAAACTGGTTTAAAAAAAAACTTTTATCAACATTTTTTCTGCAATAACGAGGGTTTCTGTGATTTTTGCTGTTTTGACATTTCTTAAGCTTTTTTAACATATTAAATTTCGAAATAAAACGCATAAAAATAAAAAGTTTTTTAAATGATTTAGTGTGCATATTTGAATGGTATTTTAATCCTTAACATCTTTCCTTTAAAAAATGTTCTATATTATGAAAAATTAAGGGACTTTCCTCTTGATCAAAATTTATATTTTGTGAGATACCTCGTATACCACTGCAAAAATTATTGCATTTTGGGTTTTAGACCATGTAGAACTTTCTACCAAAAATACCCTTTTTCGTAAAATTAATAATAAAAGAGTTTTCCGTATGGTGCGAACTTAAGAAGACACGTTGTATAGAGGAAAGTGACCAAATATAGAATAGGGTTCCTAATATGGAATACCGGCATTTCTTTTAAACGGAAACTCACACACGCAATTAGAGAGGTTTGTATCTTTTTTATGCCCATTCGCGAGTAGAAGAGATAACATGCCAGTAGTGCAAGCCCTTTCGTCGCTGTAGTAACGTTTTGTTTTATCGCTTTCTTATAACTTTTTAAGGTATTTTAAAAATACGTACTTTTTGTACAAAAAGTGCACGAAATACTATTTTTATAACTTTTAGAGATAGTTCAGATATTTTTTTGTAGGTTTTGACGGTATTTAATTTTATTAATTTCTTAAATAAAAAAATATATAAATTAGTTTAAAGTCGCCGGAAAATCCAAATATGGACAGATCATAGTACGAACGTTCATTTAAAAAGTTTCTGATAGAGCAAGAAAAGAATTAGAAGACAAGAATCAAGCCAAAAAGGGCTGTTCGTCTCAAAAATGAACTTTCGCTTACAGAAAGGCTTCTTTCTCTCGCTCATCGTCGGCCTGTAAGGGATTTATCGCTTTTTATAGGTACTTCTATGGCTTCTGCTCTGAGAAATTGTCCAGTATAGTTCCTCCACTTACGGCGGTTCCCAATAGAAAAAACTTGTGGTGCCGCACGTATGCATCCCTATACGGTCCAACTGGACAGGTCCCGAACTGCGCACTTTGTTCGTTCCTTTATCCCTAGTGCATCTAGATGGTAAAATCTGCTGCCCGCAAAGGTATTACCTTGCCCCTCATATTTAACTCCCGTGTCAACCTCGCTTAAGACACCCACAGCGTTGGTGTGGGCTCTGGGCATAATAACTGCGCTGGATCCAGAGTCTGACGCCTGGATCTGTGATTTTATCAAATTATTTTTGTTGCTTTCTATGTTATACCAAAGTTTCCAACGAGTTGCTTGTTAAATAAGTTTAACTTTCAATGGTGTTTATAGTATTCCATATGTGGGTACCTATCCCTATTCCTAGCTACCTTTATCATTTTTTAGTTTTTTTAAGTCATTATTAAAACTGATCAATGTAACTTAAAATGTATACAAAATAAAGGACAAATATATGATTGTTAATAATAACTATAAAAGTTTTTTATTTATAATGTTTATGCAAATTATGTGTAAAAAACAAAATGGTATTCCATCTTTGGTCATTTTCCTCTAAGTTGCTTAAAATCAAAAAATGCTTTTTGTTTTGATCTAATAAAATGTCAACAGTTCAATTTCACTGCCATTTAAAATGGCTATAGTGGACTTCAGTTTTGACACGTATACCCGGTAATGGTAAACCTTACTTCTATATCCATCTTTTTCGGACAAAAGCAACTGAAGTTAGAAACGAGAGTTTAAAAAAAAGTTTTTTATTTTTTTAACTTTATTCAAAATGATGATCAATTATTATGAAGTATTCTCATTGAAAATAAAAATAATCAATACTATCCACAAAACATCCAGATTTATAAGATATATTTATAATACTAATATATTTGTTTATAAACTAATCTAATTGATATGAATAATAAACCTGGTATTATCACACAAAAATGTCATATTGAAGTGTAACATTATACTAATCCGTCAAAATAAGATTATCTTTTACATGATTTATTTCGAAGCAACGTATTAACTCTTAACAAAAACTAATGTCATTATAGTTTTTAAATAAAACAATAACAATTACATCAAGCTTGCCAAATTAATAGAATCTCGTAAGCGAAGGCAGATCTTTTCACGACTGCTAACATGATGGTATTTTTAAACTTATAACATGGACGCAGTAGTGCCGGTTTATCTTTGGCATTTGTTTTTTTAACAATTATGTGCTATTTTTAAAATTGTTTCAAAATACGTTAATTTGTGGCGAAAGCTTTATTGGTTTCAAATAACCTTTTTTGTTTTAGTAAACATTTACGATGTTGCAAAAAAACTTTTCAATTTGATAAAAATTTTATCATTTACTGCAAAAAATATGTAGATTACAACTGCCAAGTTTGAAGTTTCTGCTATTTTTTCCGTTGACATGACAGCTTGTCAAAAATTATTTTTTTAAAATGTAAGTATATCATTAAATTTTGGCGAAGGTGTAATTACCTTTAAATTTTTTCTCATTTTATTGAAGTAGTTTTACTAAGTCATATTTATACACTGTTCAATAATATTGCTTGGTTTCTATTATTTAAATATGACGTAATAGGTAAAAAAATCCACCAAAACAATTAATAAGTATCTATTTTAATCTAGAAAATGAAAGTCCTTAGTTAAGTGTGTTAAAGGCTTAACAACTTCAAATTATTTAAATACTTACTAAGAATTAGCTGAACAGTACACCAAATCCGTTTCTATAATCCACAAAACTTAACACCACACTAAACACCCAATTTTAATTCGTCACAAAAATGTCTAAACAATCTTTTAACACCTTGATTAGAGTGAAATGTCAAAGATAACTTTACTTTTCAGTACGTCAGATTATCTTATCTTTAAAAAACAATTGAAATTAAATGTGATAAAACTAGTTATGTTCTCATATCAATTTTTGCTTAGTTATAGAGATAAAATTTTAATCCTTCAGAAAAAGTACAAAGATATTAAACCTCTTTATAAAAATGAGGCATTTTTGTCTTAATTTAATTTTAGAGGGTTTCATAATATATCGTGTTATGCAAAAAAAGTAAAACAGCCTTATCTATATCTTTTTTTTCTTGGTATGATTGACGTTATAGTTCCTACTACTACTACCAACCACCATGATACCATGGGTGGCGTAAGTTAAGTAGGGACATTTAATTAACACAGCAACTAGATACGCAAAGTTTACAAAAACGAATAATGTGGAAAGTTTAGAGATTCTACAGACTGTAAAAGATGCATAAAACTAGAAGTCCGTGATACTCAACTGGAAATTGCTTAAAGAAAAAGAGAACCTACAGTTTCAACGGTTAAGTTAGACATATACATGGTGTTTTTTAACTAGCTTCCGAAACATTCAACGGTGTTTTCTTATGTTGTTTTATGATATAAAAGTTCCTATGAATATGTTTCCCCAGTTGCTTCATTTTTGTGATACAGGGCGTTAAAGTTAGAAAGAAGTTTATAAATACATATTTTAAATATTCTTTCACCAATTTGGTTGAAATTCCGTACAGTTGTTCCAAATAATAATGCGCTTATATAGCCTTATCTAGATTTAAAATATAGGGTCCAGTGGAGTCCCAGTAGAAATGTTTTTATTTTTTGTTGTCTATAGATATTTCAAGGGATACTTTATAAATTGAGTTTTTTTTATCTTTGGACAAACCACGAAGGTTTAAAGCCTAAATACTAACGTACCGTGGGTGTCTTAAGCGAGGTAAGAGGGAGTTTGTTGACACGGGACTTAAATACTTGAAGATTTGGGGAAAAAGGGAAAGACCTCCGCGGGCAGCAGGTTCCACAACCTAGAAACTCTAGAGATAAAAGAACGAACAAAGTGGGAAGTTCGGGGCCTGTCCAGTTGGACCGTATAGGGATGCATACGCGCGGAACCACGAGTTTCTCTGTTGGGAACCGTAAGTGGAGGAGCTATACTGGACAATTCTTCAGAGCAGAAGCCATGGAAGTACCTATAAAAAGCGATAAATCCCCCACAGCCCGACGATGTGCAAGAGAGGGAAGCCTTTCTGTAAGTGAAGGATCACTAATGAGACGAATAGCTCTTCTTTGAATAGAATCAAGAATGCTTAGGGTTGTGGGGGACGCCATGCCCCAGATATGAGAACAATATTCCAAGGGAGGTCGGATTTGGGACACATATAAAGTGTATAAATTAGAAGGGGAAAAATACTTTTTGGCTCGAAAGAGAAATCCAAGCTTTTTGAAGCTGCCGTGGCTATAGATACAATGTGTTTATGCCAGTTAAGGTTACTTTCAAATGTGACTCCCACAAGGTTAAAGGTGTCTTTGCTCTGTAAAACTTGGCCGCTCATAAGTAGGGGATGAGTATTTGATGACTCTTTTCGCGACAAGGAACATGATTGTGTTTTGGATGCATTAAAATGGACGAGATTTTTAGCGCCCCAATCCAATATTAAATTAAGATCCTGCGAAAGAGATATCTGCATCGCTCTGCAATTGTTATCCAAGTCAGGTTTAGTAATGGGTTTAGGAACCTGAAAACTGGAGTGAAAGGTACTATCGTCGGCGAAACTATGAATGGAATTAGTTGTGGACGAGAGAAGGTCGTGAAGTAGCTTTGATCTTTTTTCTTAAAATTGAAGCTAGGTACAAAGAAAACACAGGAGACTAAGAAGTTTTAGTTTTAACTTGATTTTTAATTACTCAATCAAAATAAGAAGTAAAAATTGTAAACAAAATCAGTTCGCACTAATACTGAGGGTGGTGCCCACTGAGACGCCACTGGCCCAATAATTTTAATCTACTTAGGGGTAAATTAAAGTCTTATGACTTCAAACAACTGTGCCGAATTTTAACCAAATCGATTAGGACATTTATAAAATATAAAAAAACTTAAGACGCTCCGTATCTCCGAAATTAAGTTACTCCGAACATACAAATGTTCATATAAACTTTTTTCATAAAAGATGTAAGAAATTACCATTTTAAGTTTTTGATTGTAGTTTAATAGGAAACACCCTGTATTTTTTGTTTTTAAACAAATCGATATTAGATTAAATATTATTTTTGTTCCACTCTGTAGAATATAGTAAAAGAACTCTAAATATGTTCGTGTCCTTGTGGTTTCCTATTAAGAATTAATTCACAAGAATTTTAATGACTTCTTGTTTTCATACTTGTTTTCGTTTAGAAATACGTTAAATTGAAATATTTTTAGTTATTAAAAAAAAGAACTAATGATCTAAAACGTAGATTATTGAGTTTAGGTATTTTATGTTTGAAACCACCTTTATAAATAAGTATGATCATATTACAATACTTGTAAACGTCCCAATTATTATAACTTACAGGTACTGGAATAAAAAAGAATTTTAAAAAAATTAACGGTAATAAGCCCAAAATTGGGCTGCCTATTATAATTTAAAATATCCGTGCGATATTATGCGATATTATTAGCTTAACATGCTTTGTTTCGTCATCTACTTAAAAGTTAAAAACCCATCAAGGTTAATAAAGAATTAGGAAACTACGGCTATTAAGCAATTTTCATATTTTGTTATCTAGATGGGTAAATTTAATGTTAATTGTCTTTAATAAAAATAATGCGTTAAAGCGAAAACGAACACCATAAAAAATAACAAAAATTTGGTTTCCGACCGGATTTTATTATATCGTTTTTATTTCACATATGTTTCTTTTTGGTTTCTTTAAAACCATTTTTTTTAAGCAAAGCCAATGCGTCCTTTACAATAATTTTAACAAGAGTGTCTTTAAAACACCAAAAAGTCATTTTCTATCAATTGCCAAGTTATAGCCATATTACCATACAAAGAAGCGCTTCTTAATTTTTTAGGAGGGAACTGGGCGTCGAAAGAAAAAAACTCACATCATTTTCTCAGTAGAGAATGGAAATTATAGAAATAATAATTTTTGTTCTCAAAAAAGCAATGACATGTTACATTTTTCTTAAAAAAATATTTACTTTAAATCCCGCTTGAACTGAACTTGAATAAAAAAATTTACCTAGTGCATCAGAAAATGCCAATTAATACATAGTAGCAGAGAGTAAGGAAATTATCCGTAGGAACGGTTCTTTATAATAGTAGCTGTATATCAAATTTTTAGATGTACAGGGTGTCCCATTTTGGTTGTCCCTTATGGGAAACTTGGAAACCATAAGAGATATTAAAAATCCGATACCCCATCCTCGAGCTCTTTTTGGAGAAAACATTTATGGTAAAAACAGATCATCGCTATCGCGAAGCGTTTCAGAGATACAGGGTGATTCTCGATTTTTTCACTTTTTGAAAAGGTCCTGTAGCTTTGTTGTTATTACAGATACGAGAAAACTAATTGCACATTATAAAGACACTTTTTTCCGTAGAATCCAGTGGCGTAGCCAAAAATTTTTTTGAGCTGTCATTTTTGACATATGACCCAAACATGTTTTTTTTATTAGGGACACCCTATAAATGATTAGGTAATTAAATTGCTTGTTTTTTTCTGATTAAAATAATATATCATAGTAGGTGGTTTAATAAATTTTTTACGTCAAATATTGGAAAAATTATGATTTTAAAGACGCATTGCGGCTTCTATCTGTTTTTAAATTGTTTTATATTTTTGTTTTAAAAGGAATCTGTCATCCCTTAGCTCAGGAGACATTTCCGTAGAAAAAAAAAACAAAAATTAGTTTACAACAACAATAATAAACAAGTTATATTAATTAAACTTAAAAATTTATCAAGTTTTTTTAATTTTTGATTTTTTATTATTTTTTTATTTTTATGAATTCTCCATGTCAACTTTACCAATAGAGCAAAAAAACAAAAAAAAATTTAAAGTCCAAAAAAAATCGAAAAATTTTTGACACACCCTGTATAACTTTGATTTTTATTTTTTTATACAACATTATCATACTAATACAGTACCAAAATTTTTTTGCTTCAAATTCATAAATAAGGACGCTATGAATTTTTAAATTTAAACATAAAAATAATTATTTTTAATTTTTTGGGACACACTGTATCATTTATATATATATATATATATATATATATATATATATATATATATATATATATATATATATATAATAATATTCTTCCTTATCATATATATTATCCACCATAATTTCATCCTTATATATTCATAAATAAAATTGTAGGAAATTTTTAAAGTTAAAAATAAAAAAATCATTTTAATTTTTGAGACACCCTGTATCATTTTTTATATATAATAATATTTCTCACCATCACATTTATCAAATACCAAAATTTCATTCCCTTTATTTTCATAAATAAAATTGTAGGAAATTTTTAAATTTTAAAATAAAAAAATTATTTTAATTTTTTGAGACACCGTGTATCATTTTATTATGCGTATTAATAATCTTCTACATCATATATATTATTTACCAAAATTTCATACTTATATATTTATAAATAAAGTGGTAGGAAATTTTTAAATTTTAAAATAAAAAAATGCGTCTTAAAATCATAATTTTTCCAATATTTGACGTAAAAATTTATTAAACCACCTACTATGATATATTATTTTAATCAGAAAAAACAAGCAATTTAATTACCTAATCATTTATAGGGTGTCCCTAATAAAAAAAAACATGTTTGGGTCATATGTCAAAAATGACAGCTCAAAAAATTTTTTGGCTACGCCACTGGATTCTACGGAAAAAAGTGTCTTTATAATGTGCAATTAGTTTTCTCGTATCTGTAATAACAACAAAGCTACAGGGCCTTTTCAAAAGTGAAAAAATCGAGAATCACCCTGTATCTCTGAAACGCTTCGCGATAGCGATGATCTGTTTTTACCATAAATGTTTTCTCCAAAAAGAGCTCGAGGATGGGGTATCAGATTTTTAATATCTCTTATAGGGACCGGATTATATGCATCATAAAAATGTTATAAGCATGCAAATATGCATAAAATGTTGCAGGATACGCAACATTAAATGATATGTTTGAGGAACAATCTTTACACTTCAATTAATAAGTTGAATTTAGAAACTTTTTAACAGGGAAAAGTTCCTTCACTGATCAAAAATAAAAACTTACTCCAATGAGTTAAAAACCAAAAAAAAAGGTCTTTGGTAAAATGCATCTGTTACTTATGCTTTTATTGATAATTACGTAAATTTTTCTTGTTTCGGGAAGATAATTCCCTCCGGGGCGCCCCCTGCGCTCCAAAAATATTAAAAAAGTATCGATAATATACATTAAACCATAACCATATTTTACTAAAAATATGCTTTTACCCATGAAAATGGCTAAAATATGCAAGGACTATAAGATTGTGTAAGAAAAATGAAGGTACCTAGAACCATTTAAAAATCGCAAAAAAATAAACCATTATAGGGACTGACAGACAGATGTAAATAATTGTATAGAAGGCTTCTTTCCAAATTTTCAAATGGATTTTGTGACCATAGTTATCTTTTAATTAGCAAAAATTGATATTTGACCATTTTATTTACCTTTCAGAAAAAAAATATCCATTAAAAAATTAAAATAACAATATTTAAATATTTCCACTGACCAGTTAGTGAACTATAAACTAAGGCGTGGATTTTTCATCCGATTTGACCGATACAAACAGAACCGAAATTGGTGTGTCGTAAACCGAGTGAGGCAGTTAACTAACCGATCTGGCTGCAGTACGGTTTGTTCCTGCTGCCTCGATCACCGTTCACCGCAGAAATCAGGTGTAATTGCTAGAGTAGCAGGAAAATCAAAGGTAGAGGGTACACGGTGAGCAAAAGAATTAAAAATGACAAAATCAACGATTTATTTACTTTATCGTTGACAAAACAATGTTATTTTTTGAGCGTCTTAAATGACTCTAGTGTAAAACTTGCAGGCAGGTTTGGGGAGATGCTCAAACTCTAGCCTTTAATGTGGGTCAGCCCCGGATCTAAAGGGGGCAAACCGGGGTGTCTGCCCCGGGTGACACCTTCAAGGGGCGGCAAAATATAGCATAACCTGACTGCACTGGATGTTAACTACGTGCGTTTGCGATATACAGTGTGTCCCAGGTTAGGTGTTACAAGAGGACAAATTAACCAAAAATTTTAGAATTTTTAAACGTTTTTTTAGAAAACTGGTCGCATGGTCCAAAATTGATAAATACAAAATTTTACTCCAATTGGAAATATACAGGGCGAGGCCAGAAGTAAAGTACCTTTATTTTTAGAAATAGGACAAAATTGTATAGGTAAATGTTGTATAGAATAAAAAAATTTAAAGTTAAAGAATTGAAGCAAAAAACAAATTTTTTTGTAAATTTTACACATTGCACTTTTTTTTAAATACTTAGCCTAAGGCAGCGACTTCAAAAAATATATATTTTAAATTATTAAATCTTTTAAATTTTGTGCCCTCTTGTCCATTATTTAAGTTGTAATACGTAATGTAAAAATATTACAATTACATTTTTTTACTCTCATGCTTAAACTTTAAATGTTGACATAAAATTCAATACATTTACTTATAAAACTTTGTATTATTTTTAAAACCAAAAAGAGTAAGCTCTTGGTCATTTTTCATATTTTTAGTTATAACTCGCCCTAAAATTATTTAAAGTAAAATTTTGTATTTATTAGTTTTGGACCATGCGACCAATTTTCCCAAAATTTCGTTTTAAAATTTAAAAATTTTTGGTTTATTTTCTCTTGTAAGACCTATTCTGAGACACACTGTAGATAGGGTGCCAAGTATGTGGTGCCAAGTTATGGGAAGGGGGCGCAATTTAAAAGGCGCCGCCTGGATGAAATCTAGGGGGCGGGGTTTTGGAAATATGGATGACCATCAGGTATATAACTGATCACCGACGTATAAAAAGCCCAAAAATAAAAAAATAGAACATGAGCTTGAATAACGAAAAATATTAAGCTTGTTATAAAGCTTTAAGTTAAAATTCACCACTTGAAATGATAACACTGAAGGTATATGTGTTTCTGCGATAACGGTAATAATTTAAGTTTGTACCTGTAAGCATTGAATATTGTTTCTGTTTAATAACACTTAATTTAAAGAGTTTATTAAAAATTGTCTTCACAAATTTTCATCGTTACCATAGGAAAAAACATAATAGCAAAAACACAGGTACTCTAATTGAAGGATTTTTTGCAAAAACAACCAATTTCATTTCTAACATAGTGCCAATGTCAAGTTTTTTTCTTAATTTACAAAAAAACAAATTATTATAGAACCTTTAAAAATATCTCTAAATGCGCAAAATACAGCATACATAACATATTACAAAAAAATATATAGAGTTAAGGTGGGTTTTCACGCTCATGCAATTTGCGCAAATTGACTTGTGCATACCAATTTGTGCAAATAAATTGGTGCATATAAACGAAAATCGTTTACTTGCGCAAGCCAGAAAGTTTGGCTTGTGTAAAATCTGGATGCTAAGATAATTTGCATGTGGTTGGTGTAATTGCATGAACGTGTAAACGACATACAAATTTAAGGCATGCGTAGTGATTAAATATAATAGTTGTATTGGCGTGTATGTGGCTTTAATTTATCTTTTTCTTTTTGGTCGGTCTTTAATATTATTTGCTTTTTTGTGGTAATAATAATGTCACTGAAAGAAAAAGAGTTTCATTTGGAATTTATTGAGCCCTATTGTATTAATAAATTAATAAGAGAGTAAGTGGCTCCTTTTTTCAATCCAACACTTCTGCGATCTTCTTGTTTTTTTTTGTCTTTCACTGCTTTTATTTTTTTATTGAACAAACACCAGCTAATGCTAATAACAATTCGCCGTCGTACTCCATCGTTTACTCATATAATCGAGGCAAATTTGTGCAAATAGACTTGACCGTAAAAACGGATGTAATAGTTCAGTCTAATTTGCACAAATGGCATGAGCGTGAAAACCCACCTTTAGCCATGTAAAATTAATAACGTTTTTTTGGTTTAATATCCTGACCATATGAAAACTTGACATTAGCTGTTTTGAAAAATCACCCCTTCAATTATCTACTCTTAAGCAAAAATTACAATTTTGGCCAAACCTTGTCAATTACTGATTTGACAACTTACTATCTATAATGGTTGCCTATTAATTTTTGGACCATGCAGAACTTTTAATAAAGAATTCCTCTCTTTCGTAAAATAGCGCATAAAACATTGCCCATACCCAAGCAGCAAGCTGACGTCATTATGACGTCATTTTTGGTCATAAGACGTCATCAGACCAAAATTTTGACGTCATTTTACTGACGTATTTTTGACGTCGTTTAAGCGACGTCGTTTTAACGTAATTTTTTCGTCATACTAGCTTATAAAAATCTAATGATGTCATGTTTAGAAAACTCGCCAGAAAAAATTTGTGTCAAAATCCAACCGAAATATATCATATGACAAAAAAATAGGACTAATAATTTTACAAAATTAAATATAGATGGCGAAATGGACAATAAATTACTACGTTTATTCCACATCTCCGCTTATAAAGGAATTTTTTGGAGCTTGTTGTTAAAGGTTTTATCGCCTACACCGTACCGATTAGACCAAAATAGTTAGAGACAGGTCTGCGGTTGGTGATCTCAATTAGCTTTGAAAGAAATACCTTCGGCTAGTGTAGAAATCTGCATCTCCAAGTTGGACAGTGTCCCCAGAGATGCGACCTTATCATCTTAAAGACTTTATTATGACGTCATTAACAGGACGTCTTTTGTCTGTGACTTAGGGAGGTCATTTTAACGTCGTTTTGTCGTCATCTTATGACGTCTTTGCTGACCAAATATGACCAAAAATGACTTAAAAGAGACGTCAGCTTGCTGCTAGGGTATATCGCCAACTTACGTTTAGACTATATCTAATTAAAGCAAAAACATTTTCATAAATAAAGAATTTGCCAAATGAAGTCGTTCATAGGATAGGCAATGTGTGAAAACGAGACGGTCTAATGAAGCGAATGTCGGCATGTAAACATTTCGAATTGGATAACTAATCGTGCTTCCTTTGTTGTTACTTTACTGGCCCGATATACCTTTAAGTATTGCTTGTACGGTATATGTAATAGAATCAGCTAAAGAAGTCGTTCATAGACAATGTGTGAAAAGGAGACGGTCTAAAGAATGCCGGCATGTAAATATTTCGGATTGGATGACTAATCGTGCTTCCTTTGTGGTACTCTACTCTCCGATATAACTTTAAGTATTGCCTATACAGTACGTTTTTATTTTTTCTTTAAAGAGATAAGCACCCTGTTTAAATTCATACTGCACGTTTTTCAAGCAAATACATCGAATAGACACGTCTTAAAAAATAAAATATGCGTTTTTAATAATTAACCAAGAAATAAACAGAACATCTATGCAATTTTATTTGCTGAAACTTCTTGTTAATTGGCATTTTTATTGATCAACTCTGTATAAAAACTGGTGAATCGTGAGATAATTCGTCTTTCGTAATCAAGGAAAACGTGTTTCTTCAGTGAAGAAATGAAGACCCACAACGGCAGGGCGCCTATTCTTTAATCTAGTATATTTGCTGGTTGACAGCATCCAGTCTTTAATCTATTCAAAGGCAATGCCAGCACTTAACAACCCGATTAGACTGTTAAGATATACATGTTTGATTTGGTTTGACATAGTTACATTTTACAGTTTTTTTAATTTTCTGTGAAATGCTGCACACTCTGAACTCTCTCATTTAAATCTGAAGCCAGACTAAAGACCTGATGCAGATAAATTTCTTAGATTTATTCTTTTATATGTCTGTCAGTTAAATGTTCGTAATTTTATTTTAATCTGATAATAAAAGAGAGATATAAAGGTAGCCTTAAGTAGAAAATATGCTTTTAAAATTTGTTGTACCTACAATCAGGGCCGTGCCTACCGGGTGGTGCGGCGGGGGCGGAAAATTGTGAAAGGAAGGGTGTGGTATTTAGGAAATAAACTTTGGAAAACGGTGTACTACCTTTTTTCTGCTGTTCAAAAATATTTACAAAGAAAATATGGAATATGTATAATGTTTTGTAAAAGTGTGAACCTTTTTTTTCTCTTGAAAAATTTTTACACCTCCATTAATATTATGTTGTAGGGGCGGCCAATATTTTTTGCACCACGGCGCAAGTCACCTTAAGAACGGCCCTGCCTACAATATACTATTGCCAAATGGTTTAAAGGAGATTAAAGAGTGGACCAAATTAGATACAGATTTTAAAATCATTGGGAGACAATAAATTATATTTATGTATTTAAAATAGTAAGCCAAATTCTTTAGGAAGTTAAAAGAGAGTTGTACTGCACAAATTTACGTCATCTTTTTTATCCTCTGGTTATTAAGACCTCTCACCTCTCACCACTAGTTTTTTAATGTCTTATTGCCTATTTTTTCTACAAAAACAAAATGTTTTTTGTCAATAAAATTTTCTCCAATGGATGGTAAATGCGGTAATTTTAAACTGCTGCCACTGGCGCAGAAAATATTTTCAAATGACTTACAGCCGTATTCACCAATATTTATCTGGCTGATAGCCTTTGACTATCAGATGAATTTTATATTTTAAAAGAAAACCTTCAGTGATTTAAGCTCTGTATGTTTTCTTTTTCGAAGATGAGTTAGTTGTAGCACTTAATATTATGAAATCAATATGTAGTAAATCATAGTAAATGCCAGAAAAAAAATATATATAATCAAAGAATAAATCTTAGCAAACAGATAACTACCAGGCTGACAACTATGAGAATGGTGAATACGACAGTATCTCTAAAAACTGGGACATGGGACCCACACCAAATTTATACCAGATGCTAGTGGTCTTAAAAGGACAACTTTGGTGAAGAAAATTTAAACTTTAAAATTTGCGAAAAAAAAAGATTTTTTGGATGACTCCCCTCCTTCCCCCTAGAAAAATCCCAGTTTCAAAAGAGAATCCCCTTTTTGTAAATTAAATCAAATTTTATCGACAAATTCTAAATTTAATAAAAATATCTACTTTTAAAAAAACTCTAGCCACTTAAAATTTTTCACTCCACAATCATCTCTGGTATAAATTTGGGGGTCCCATGTCCCAGGTTTTAGATATAGTTATTTGAAAATATTATCTACGCCAGTGACTGCTACAAAACCCGTGAAAATTGAACGCGTTCAATCTTGTATTATATGTATATGGATGGTGGAGGGGAGGATAACCATCTTTTATGGCGAATAAGTTGAAAAAGTGGCCATCGGAATGTAACAAATTGGGATGGCGCCACAGTAGCCAGTGGAGGGATTTTGGTATTTCTTTCCTTTTTTATTTTGTATCTATCTGTCCTTTTTCATTTTGTATCCCACTCTAATAATTCGTGCTCATTGGTTAAAAAATCCTCCACCATCCATATATATGTATAAAGACAGTAAATGATGTTGGAGGAAATTAAAAAAGTATATTTTATTTTGAAAAATATATCGCTACTTTGGAAGAAAACCGACACAACTCAAAAAAACGAAGTTTTAAGAAAATGCCTTGTAAAAGTTTCAATACAATTGAAATATCTCGATAATAAAAAATTATAGCATTAAGCTGTTTTAGCCTGGATTATGTTATACCTGTAGTTAACTTTATTTTGGGTTAATGTCGTACTACCCCTTAAATCAACCTTGTTATATTTGACTTGTAACAGTCTTGCCGAATGCTCAAACAAGTTCCGAAATTTTAAGACTGTTAGAAGCGCCATCTAGCCGCCGACCGTACGAGTTACCTTTGTAATACTCTTGCATATAAAAATATACCATTTTTACTTTGTATTTATACAAAGAAAAGAAAATTAAAATTTTTTGACTTGTGCCGGTCTTCTTCCAAAGTAGCGATATAATATCAATTTTTATCTATTATATTTTAGGGCCTAATTTTTTATTGTGTAATAAACATATTTTGTATTTATTTATAATATTTTGTATGTTTCTGAATGGTAATGAATCAGAACTCTTTGTTAATAAAATTATCATTTAAAACATCTATTGCCAGACTATCACTTACAATCTAGAGTTTTAAATAATTTGAAAAGAAAAACCTATATGTACTTTCTTAAATAATGTATTTAATTATTTTTACAAAGATTTTTTATTCTTAAATATAAATAATAACAAAATGAAATATTTTTATAGGTAACAGTAATATGGCTGGAAATGATGAAGTCATTGATTTTGTGAAAAATTAACTGAATAGCCACCAGTTTTTGGATCTTGTGTCAGCTTGAAATTGTCAGTAGATAGGCCGAATGGCCTAAGAATTACATTGCCTAAATCTTTAAGTTTTCCTAGAAAAAAATAAAATCGTTATGTACACAATATGTTTTTATCATAACATTCCTACCTAACATTTCTTCTTTTAACTTTTCATTTTTCTCATTTATCAGTGGTGGTAACCTCACTTGTGCACTAACTGCCTCCCTATTGCCTGGGTCTAGTTCCATGATTTTTTTATAGTCTGCTAAACTCTCATCCAGCTTATCTGAATCTTCATAAAGCTTTGCTCTTCGCAAGTATGCTTTTACATACTGTTCACTTAGTTGTATTGCTTTTGTACAATCATCAATTGCACTGGATTTTCTATCTAATTTGGCTAAAATATAAACAAGAAACATATATTAACCCACTAAATACTTACATATCTATAGTGTGGTCCATAAAGGGTTCTACAATATAATATGAGTAATGTATTACCTTTTGAAGCCCCCTATTTGCATACAACACTGCTCTATCACTATCGAATTTTAAAGGGCAAATTCTTAATCCTTCAGTGTATAAACTAATAGATTCCAAATATTTTTGGTTTTTAAATTCCTCATTTCCTTGATTTTTAAGTTCTAATGCCTTTTTATGTCGGGTAATTTTTTCCTCATCGGATAATGTAACTTCCAAATTTTTTAAACTTTCTTCGTCTATAAAATCATCTGCTACTGCATTCGGAGGATCTTCAGTATCAGAATTATCAAAATCTTCAGGAATTTCTCTGTTATTTAGAGGGTTTTCTAAACTTTTGGGTCTCCTTGAGGATTATCTTGTACATTTTTAATGTTGTCACTGTTTAAAGTTACATTTTCAGTTAGATCTTTTGTTATTTCATCAATAATTTCCTCATTACTTGGTATTTGACTAGACATTTTGTTACAATTCCTTAAATATTAATACAAAACATAGAAACAAAAATCTTTGTGACTTTGACAACTAGGTGAGGTTATAATTTTAAAGTCTAAAGTTCGCTGCAAAACATGTGGTAAAATAAGTATTGCTATCATTAATATTATAATCTGCGAGCATCCACCTACTAGAGCCAGCTTTGCCATTTTAAGGATGATTCTCTTCTTGGGCTAAACAGTACACGAAGTGAGTAAAAATGGTAATAAATTGACTTATGTTCATTCTCTTTCCAGCACGCTATTTGCACAGCCAAGTAGTAAGACTGCATCTAGTAGGCGTATGCTTTTTGCTCTTTTAATTATCGAAAAATAAACATGTGTTTTCGAAACAACAAAGCTTTTCTGAAATATACCACGACTGCTCGATTTAAAGGTCACAACTGCGTTTAAAAATAATTCTTTTATTTTTCTGAAAATAAAGAGATGCTTGCCCTGCGATTTACCCATGCTGTTAGGCCGGCTGTCCATGAGAGCGGTTTTCCGCTCGCGGATGATAATTCAGCGTTGTGATTGGCGGGAAAAACATTTTAAATTTGCACTAACCAAGCACAACGCTGAATTATCATCCGCGAGCGGAAAACCGCTCTCATAGACAGCCGGCTTTAAACGGCTTTTTGGACCCTCGGGGACCTAAGCCACAAACAAAGCAACAACAACAACAACAACATTTTGAGAGGTCGTTCCCAAATGGTGTAACGTACCTTGAAAGGTTGCTTTGGCTCAACCCGAATATAGCGGCCAGGCTGCAAGAAAGAACAAAATAATGTTGCTATATTTTTTATTCCTTACTAAAAACCTACTGTACCCAACTTTACATGTAAATATAATTTGAAAATCTAAATGTCCGTTTTAATTTTCTCTGGATTTTTTTAGAAATAGAGTTTAAATTTAGGGCTTTTTAGTTTTTTTTTGTTGCGTGGTTTTACAAAAATATGGATATAGATTTTTCAGTTGACGAGTTTTCGCAAACTCTTCAATGTGTAGAGCAAAATGGAAATGATACCTTTAAAGAATTTGAAGAAAGGTGTATCCTTGTGAAAAATCTTTCTTTAAAGAAAATTGAACGAATTTCAAAGAACATAGGTCAGTATTCAGTGCAAGCTCATATTTAGTTCTAATATAATTTTATATTTATTTGTATTCATTCTCATAACCTGTCTTTTCATACTTTTGTTTATTTTCAATACCACTTTAGAAACACTAAAGACTATACAAAAACAGATAGAAAATGAATATCTAAAGCAAGAAGATATTAGAAAAAGGTTAGAAGAAAATAAATTATGCTTAGAAAGTCTAGAAAAAAATGTTACAACATTGGAAAGTACAAAATTAGAAAAGGAAACAGAACTAACAAAATTGGAAAAAAAATCAGTAAAACACGGGAAAAGATCCAGTCTACAGTGGATGACAAAAAGGACGTTGAGAGAAAAAAGTAGGCCTGAAATTTGTTATATTTTTGAGAGTTTTAAACAATTCTTTAAACTGATAATTTAGTAGAAAAATAAGCAATATTACTCAGTGCAACACCGACTTCACGGAGTCGGTAGTGCTCAGTGAAATGGATTATAATTTACTGCATAAAATATGCATTCATGTTTATTGTTGTAAATAAAGTCTATTAGTTTTTATCATTTTCTTAAAAGCAGTCAAGTGCATGTGAATTAAATGTGTTTTAATATGTTTGATTATAATTGAGAAAGTGATCTGCAAAACTGCAGTTTTTGAAAAAATCAACAAAACCGAGTTATGTATAAAATATTATATTTTAAATAGTGTTCCATGGCCAAACTCATGGCCAAACTTGAGATTCTCTTAAGTAACTGTATTCATTATATCCCAACTTCTTGAAAATGTTTGACATTTTATTCAAGTGCACAACAAAAAGCTGTTTTTCTTATAATAATCTTATGCAAAAAGTGCGGTTTGCAAATACCTCCTCAATTGTACTTACTATTTCTCTTATTTTTTTAGGGATGTGATTTTGACATACAAACTTTTAACAAATACCAGTTTTGTCTACAAAAGCAAAAGAGTAATGGGAAGTATCCTTTTTTGTTTTTAAAAAACTTACAGGGGTTTCCTAATTGTGGTAAAGAATGGCAAATTCCTGAACAATTCTATAAAAAAAATAATATAAAATACATTGTTTCATAGATTCAGGCTGGTAAGGTAAACACTGTACTTTGTTACTTAGACTTTAAGCCTGTCTATAGGCGATTCAAATTAAGGACCACCAGTGTTGCAATTTGGTCAATCAGCTGATAAAAATGGGTATCTAGATCAAAAATATTGAAAATATTACCCATATTTACAGAAATATACGATTTTGGTTTTATGTCTTGGCTAGAAGCAAGCACTTTTGAAAACAAGAAACATTCAATTTCAGACAAAGTCTAAAAACCTAAAAAAATAAAGAGTTGTTACCAGATAACATTCTTTATAATATAATGAATTTTATATAAAGCCACAAAATGTAAGTTTTTGAATATTTACACTACTTACACAAACTGCAGGCATAACAAATCCGACTTTGCACCTTTTGCTTCATGGTAGAATTTTTATGGAATCCATGGTGACAACCACCAAAACACCTAGCATGAATTGTAGACTAATTCTTCTTGTATTTTTATTGCATTTATTCAATAAGTTATAAAAATTATTTTAAAAACATGCTGTTAACTGCCACAACAGCAAGAAAAACTTGACTATGATTTGTCATGATCACCCATACTAGTTCAAAATTATGCCAATGAGGACTTTTTAACAACGTTGCCAGCTTAATTTTAAAAGCCCATAGCCTGTCTTAAGATACATAAATGTCAGAATATATGAAGAGGTCTTAACCATTACTTTTTCTCCAAAATAATCCTATTAATTTAATTTTGTTTTCCTTAACAAGATTTTATAGTAATGTCAAAGGAATCATCAGTTAAACCATTTGCCCTCAATCCAGACGAATTATCAAAAGAAGAAATTACACAAAAACTATGGAATATGGTTTTAGATGAAAAATAACAATATCTACTTTTTTAACTAATGTATATTTATTGTAAAAAGTTTAGTTACATTAGTGTATAAAATTTTAACAATATTATTGCTTTAAAAGTATATTATTTATTTAGGCATATAAACAGTTTTATTATATTAATTTTGACATCCTTTTTCAGTCTAATTTTTGCAGAGTAAAGGTACGCGTCCACTAGGGAAGTATGAACGGGCACAAAAATTTTTCAACACATAAATGCCCTGTCGTTCTTTCCAATGCGACGCGCTTCTAATGGATGCTCTCTCACTTTTTACAAGCTACGCGGAGCGCGAGCGGGCCGGCCCGTCCGTTTCTAGAGGACGCCTAATTAAATTTACAACTCTATAAAACTCCAGAAAAAGATTAAGCTTATGTCTTGTATATTATTATCAAAAAGCAACTTGATTATTGCTTTTTGTGGAGAAAATCTAAAGAAGTAAAATTTTGTAATATAGTAAAACGGTAACTGTAAAATACATTATAAAATTGTATTTATGTTTTTTTTATTTTTCAAAAATTTCTTCATAAAAATACCTAATGCCTTGTAATATTTAGTAAATTTATTGATTCTTTTTAAGTCACTAATTTAAAAATGAAATTACGCTACAGGTTGATTCAGACTATGGCAACGCATACATTTTTTTAATTTTTAATTTTGCTGCTGATCCAGCAAAAATAAGCCTAAAAACATTTTTGTAACTGGAATAGAGTATTATAGAGATTAGTATAGTACCTATGCTTGCTTATTCCAAAAATTTAGTGTCCGACCGAAATTTTGGTTTCGGCCAGTCTCAACGGCAGTTTCAGTTTCGGCCAAATTGGCCGAAACCGAAACTGATTTAGGAAGTTGTGCGCTCGCCTAACTATACGCCCAAGGTTTAAGTATTTTAAGGTATTTTCAATTTTTAAATAATATAAAAATTATTAAAATGAAATGGTTTTCAAAAGCAAGGACCTTTTTTTGCACTCCAAAATTTTTGGACTTCTATTGAAGTATATAAAATATACTCCCCAATTTTCAGTATTTTAAATTTTAATGTATTTTTACTTGACCACGTGAGTTTCGGTTTCGGCCGAAACTCAACCCATGGCCGAAATTTCTGTTTCGGCCGGGAAACCAGTTTCGGTTGGACTCTAAAAAAATATGTAATGCGTAGTTCGTAACTGTTAATTTTTTCGCTTTGTTGTTTGTGGTCGGAAAAAACTGTAGGAATGCAAAACGGTGGCTACAGTTGCTATAGCAAATGCCATAAAGAAGAGTATAATCAGAGTAATTGCCAGGATAATTCCTTGGAAAAATATAGTGTATAAAACTGTTAAAGGACCTAAAAATAAAAAGGTGGTGTAAAGTACTTATAAAAATTATTATAATTACAATTAGTTCATTTTACTTATATAAACACCTGAAAAATAAAATGTATTGCATTGCCTTAAAATGGCAGTAACATATGACAACTTTTTATTTATCTAAGCCTACCAGTGTGTGTCAAAATTCAGTACCAATATTCCAAGCTACAGCCGTTTCGTCAAAAAATTGATTATTTTTAAAAAGGCTAAATTTTTGCATTAAATATCACAAATTTGCACAGCCCTTTTACTTTACGCTGTGTATTTGTTGTTTATTTTAAAAGATAAACACTCAAATAATAATAATAATAAAGCCGTTGTACACCAATATAATAACAAAATACAAATATCATAGTACCTGCCGTGTACAAAAAGGCGAGGTTTAGTCTCTGGCGTAGATAATTCTATTTTCTGGAAGAGGTAACAAATATTTATATATACAGGGTATTTACAACCCAAAAAAATTATATTAAATTTGGGAAAAAAGTATAGAAGATATTAATGTATATATATATATATATATATATATATATATATATATATATATATATATATATATATATATATATATATATATATATATATATATATATATATATATATATATATATATATATATATATATATATATATATATATTATTATATATTATATATATATATATTATATATATTTTGCAGCCATTTTACCATTTAATTTGTTTTATGTATTTTGAAGGCTTTAAAATATTGTTAAGCATTCCTGGGGGTAATTACCCCTTTACCCTCCCCTTACCTACGCCAGTGGGTTTAGTTCGACAGACACTAGTATACCGACTGTTTAACTAACCCGAATCATTGTTTTGTTTTTATTTGGGGTGAAAATTTTAGGACATACATATATTTATAAAAAAAAGTCTAATTTGGATCTTAAAAATATACCATTAAAATAATTGAATTAAATATTGAAACGCCCTGTATATTACATAACTTACCTTTTGATTCTAAATAGTCACCAATACGAAACATAGCTACTAGGGGCAAAAGCGCGAAAGCACTAACTAAGGGTAGTAATATTCCACAAATAATAATAACTAAAGAAATGGCTAAAGTTGGTCTTGTAGCTGCCCATGATACAACTCTGGCTCTTGTAACTTTACGCCATGAAGAAATCGGACCTAAAAAAAAGTATAATCAAATTTTTTAAGCGACACTTTTTGAACAACCTATTCAACGTTAATTTTATAACTAAAAATAAAACATTAAAGATAATTTTTTGTAGAGTAGTAAGTGTAGAAAGTTTACCTAGTAAAATTTCCATTTTCCCTATATATTTTATCTTATACACAATTATTTATATGTATATTTGTTTAAACAGGGAAAACCATTTACGACCTTTTTAAATGTATACAAGTGAAAAATATTTATTTTGATTAATTCTTATCAGCTTTTAAATAGTGACATATCTTATCATCGTATACCAATTCATGATTACATTAATTTAGTAGTAAATAGTATTACTGGTTATATAACATAATTAAAATTTAATTAATATTTTAATCTATACAGGGTGTTTATATAACTACTTCTGATTATGCATACAGGATGTACAGTTTTTGAAAAAATCTTGAAATTTAATTTAAACTTACTGCAAAATTATTTGCTTAAGCAAAAACCAAAATGACGCATATTTGGAGCATAGACTAAAGGCCAGACTGAGAATTGTACGAGCGACGAGCGAGCGAGGCGATTTTTTTGCAGTGCGAAGACTGCATGTTAATTTTCGCCCGCCCGCTGAGTGTCGGTGTGGCCACTTGCATTGACGTATGAGGTTTTGAAAGAATCGCTCGCACTTCAGTCTGGTCGTACAAAAGACGATTGTGCTTTATCATTTTATTAATAAATCACATTATTTGTGTGCCGCCAGGGGGCTCTTTACCTACATTTTTTTGTCATAATTTTTAAGTTATGTTAGCTATTCTATTTTTTAACAAGTCTTCTAAAAGACCTATGTTATAAGCTCTTTAAAAAAGGTACTTTTTTATTTAACTCAAAAAATATAAGCATTTAGATTTAGATAACAAACATAAAGGACTCCGCTCAATCCTTATGGAAAGTGGCTTTCGGTTATTTTTTAAGAAAATTTGATACATTATAGATCTCGACGCCCTGATTACATGTTATTATGGGCACAATGCCCGATCGCCTCTAGTTTTATATTTGCTAAGTTGAAACTTCGAGTATCTCCTAAGATTTTAATATAATATTTTCTCTCTTACTAAAGTTTCCACAAAACATCTTTTGATGCATACCTATAGGTAATTATATAAAATAGTAAAATATATAAAAAGTGTTTGTATAGGATGTTTCTAATGGTAGTGGCGTCGGAACAAATATAATTGTTAAAAAGTTGCCTAAAATACACAAACTTAAAAAATTGCATTTTTAGTATAAAAGAAGAACAAACGATTAGAATCTGTTAATTTTTAAAATAATAGTGTGCAGACTAAGCTGAAAAATATATACACATTTTGGTACCGTCAAAATATACAGGGTGGAAAAAATAAGGTCGTCATGGATTATACTTTTATTATGCTACCTAAGTTAATACTACCTATTTAAGCAAAAGAAGATATAAGTTTCTTTTATTTGTTAAACTTAATATAGCTTAAATCAAAAGGTGTTCCATTATAAAAAAATGCTTATTATGTCTCCAAAATATACAGGGTAAATTATTAAGGTGTTTCTTGACTTTATTTTTGCTCACCGCTGGTTTTTATATAAGGCACTTAAAATGTTTGTAAAGGTTCCTTTTATTTTTTTTTAAGATACAAATCCTAAAACTGTAGGTATTCAGGGTGTTATAATTTCCAAGTGAATTCTTAAGATCTCGGAAACGGCATGAGATACAGGGTTTCTTGTTACTTAAAACACTTCTTTGCCAGTGTTGCTCAATAAACACTGCCTGGCAAAAAAAAATTATTTAAAAATAAACTTATAAGAAAACTAAAACTGTTAGGCAAAATTTTGTTGTTTTTTTAGATAAGTTCGAAATGGCTTTATATTTTAAAAGTTTTTAAACCCAATATTGTTAAGCATTAAAATGCGCAACTTCACCCTAATTTAAGTAACCCAGTATGTCGTGCAGTTTTCGAGATCGTAAGAATGCACTTTGAAATTATAACACCCTGTATAATTAGACCCTAAATATTTACAGTTTTAGGATCTGAAGCTTAAAAAAATAAAAAGGACCTTTTAAAAACATTTTAGAATGATCATGTAAAAATCAGCGGAGAGCAAAAAGTAAGTCCAGAAACACTATAATAATTTACCCTGTATAATTTGGAGTTTTAATAGGCATTTTTTGTTTCTTCTATAAGGCCTCTTGGTTGGAGCTATATTAGTTTTAAATAGTTAATCAAACTTATCTCTTTCTTGCTTAAGTAGGTAGTATTAACTTAGGTAGCATAGTAAAAGTTATACTACATAGTTTATACTTAACTACACGTCAATGCTTTTAATAGATATTATACTATATGTGGAAGCTTAAGTAAAAAAGAAAATTAATTAAAATCATTGGAGATACTAGAAATTTCAACTTAGCAAATATCCAACTTTGATGCTCTATAATTTTAAAACTAGAGGCGATCGGGCATTGAGCCCATGAAAACATTTAATCAGAAAGTTGAGATATAAAACATACCAAATTTTTTAAAAAATTACCCGAAAGCCACTTTCCATAAGGATTGAGCGGGTTCCTTTATATTTCCTATTTAATTACCCTTAACTATAAGCTATGTAGGTAAAGATCAATTTAATAGTTAAAAAAGGCACAATAAGTGTCAAACAAGTAAGGACGGCAATCAACTATCGCTGTCTAAACGCATCGTTTAAATGGTGTGCAAGCAACAAAAAGGAGACTAATTAAAAGTGAGACAGCAGTGATGACCGCTTGGCATTTTTATTATAGACGTTTAGTCAGGGCCGTATTAACTGTATGAGGCGCCCTAGGCTAGAATTCTCAGAGCGCCTATTTTCCACTAAAAAATTTTTGAAGATAAAAAAAAGAAGGCCCTTACCTCCATACCGCCTATTTTTTCAGTGTTAATGACCAAAAAAGGTCATTCTCTCCTTTTCGCGTCTAATTTATTTATTTTCAGGCAAAAAAATGTTCTAATCCCCACCCGACCTAAACTTTTTAGAAACTTTCCTGTCTAGCGTCTATTACTCCCTGTCTGGCGCCTATTTTTTCATGGCGCCCTAGGCTGACTAGCCTAGTCAGCCTAATGGATAATACGGCACTGCGTTTAGTCTATCAAAGCATAATGTAAATGCAATGGCGGATTTGCAGTTTTGCCTACCGTGGAATATTCATTTTTGCCGTCTTTGAATTTTGATACTTTTGTCCACAATTATATTAATTATATTGTTTCTCAGAACAGATAGTAACAACACACTCATTTTTCACTTAATTTTTTTTAATATACTTATTTAACTAAAAAAGAAGCCGTTACATAAAAAATGCAATTCATATCGATTAGAATTTTCTAAAAAAGTTGGCTTTGTGAAAAAGTAAACAAATCGTCAGTGTAATTCGCAAAGTACGTATAACTCTATATAATCCAGATCATTATTGGAAAACTGCACAGCTCGTTTTAATTGCGTATTAGATGTCAACATTTAATAAATTTCACAATTAATTTTTAACGACATTTTTTCCATAATGAATAATTTTTTTACTACATGCTACTCACTGTAAAATTTTGCTTTAAAATATGCTCCTGTAAAATTTCTTAAAATGGAGTTACTAAAGTAAATAATTAATTTAAATAATTCGTGTCATGAGCGCTTCAAGCATTTTATATCTTTTTCGATTTTCCAAACTTTTTCTTACTACATATAAAATAATAATCACCTGGTAAAATGTATAAATTTTCTAATCAACAAATTGTCTAAATTTATATTTTCTGGAGGGATTTGTTTGTTGTCAAGTCACAATCGTTCAAATATCGATTTTTTATTTAATAAGAAATAGTCAATTTTAGTCAGTATTTTTGACCTAAAAAACTTTCTGAAATTGAATTTGACAATTTGCACATTTGCTGCAGTAATCATCATCACTAGCGTACCGAGAGGGGGGCGGACCGCCCGGGCCCACTGTTAGAGGGAGCCCCAAATGGGGGTTCTTATAAGGTACCTACATATTAGAGTTTAGAAGCGTTGAAGATATGTTCTGTAGTTTGGCGGATTCATTTAATGGATGGTACTTCTTTGGGTACACGCCAAAATTAAATTAAAAGTACTAAAAAACCAAAAAATTTAAACAAGTAAAAGATAATTAAAAATCGACGTTTCGGTGGCAAATCTGCCACCGTTGTCAAGACAAACAACAATAAAATAATAAAAATGAAAACTTACTATTATTCAGGCTTTAAAATTCAAATTTTTATGTTTTTCTCGGATATTCTGAAAATTTTGACATTAAATGTCAAAACATGTTTATTTGGTTATAGTGTCAACTATAACTATAACACTATAACCAAATAAACATGTTTTGACATTTAATGTCAAAATTTTCAGAATATCCGAGAAAAACATAAAAATTTGAATTTTAAAGCCTGAATAATAGTAAGTTTTCATTTTTATTATTTTATTGTTGTTTGTCTTGACAACGGTGGCAGATTTGCCACCGAAACGTCGATTTTTAATTATCTTTTACTTGTTTAAATTTTTTGGTTTTTAGTACTTTTAATTTAATTTTGGCGTGTACCCAAAGAAGTACCATCCTTTAAGCGTTGTTTTGAGGTAGGTTATTTTTGGTACCAAAATACAAAAATGGGGGTCCGACCTTATTTAAGTATATCATAATATGTAGTAGTCGCTATTGCTATATTCTAAATATTTATAATCATTAAAGTATATTTAATCCCACCAAAAACATAAATGTAAAAACGTAAGCCAAATTCAATATTAAAATTATGGTTGGCTGTGAGCTTCACTGCAAAAGGAATGGAGAACTAAATAATTAAGTGCCAAGTTTTGTACAAAATCCAAATAAATATGTATGCGGTGTTACATCAATTTTAGGCGAAGAACCAATTCTAAAACGGTATTTACCAATCGGTTATGTTGATGTTTAAACAAGGCATTATACGTCAAAGTTGTTACCAATTATTATCGCGGTTAGAAATGGTTGAACGTCTAAAATTGATGATAAAGTACCCAGCAAACACTATTTGCCGGCAATGTACATTTTTCATATTGGTATTGACGGTAAAGCATTGGCAATTGGTGGCAATATTATGCCAACATCTTATACGCATTAAAAAGTCAACCCTAAATAAACACTTAATTGCCAATAACTTTTACATGCAGGCGAATTGCCGGCAAGCATACAAAAATGGCGGCATACCAATCCTGATTAAATAAAGCACGCGTTTTTGTTGCAGGCAAATAAATATTGGGATTTTTGAAGGCAAACCTTCAACGCATATTCATACTTTTTAAACCATATTATTAACATTGGTATTTAACTAACATTAAAGCAATTTTTTGATCTGTTTTATTTATAATGGCAGCTAAACAACATTATTTTATGTTTTTTTACATAATTTAAAGGAAATGGCCTTTTTATAACATTTTATTGTTAAAAATCATGCAAATAAAAATTAGGTCAAACAAAATGTTTATTATGTATTTTGGAGCGAATAAAAATAAAATGATGGTAAAATTAGCTACGTTAATTTTGGCCGAAAGTGACTGGTTGTGCATTTGTTTTCTACGTGGTTTTCTAGCTTTTTAGTTTCTTTTTAAAGTAAAGAGTTTTTTAATAGACATAATTAAATGTATTCATTACCTAATAAGTGTGTGTTGTGTGATTAATTGGTGATGGCTAGTCGAGAAGGCAAAATATTCAAGTAGACAGTTAGCTGTAAACATTTTGTTTAAAACTTTAATAAAAGTTTTAGAGACGTGTTAATAAAAAATATTATATATATTTAATAGTTTTTTTGACATACCGATAGATGGCGTAATGGACAATAAACTACTACGTTTCTGCAATATCTTCGCTTTTTATCGTCTAAACCGTACCCATTAGACAAAAATAATTCGAGAGCGGTCTGCGGTAGGTGATCTCACTTACTTAGCTTTGAAAGAAATATCTTCGGCTAGTGTAAAAATCTGCATCTCCAAGTTGTACAGTGTTCCGAGACATGGTACTTTGCATTGCAAGGAAATTGCATGCAGTAAGGAGTTTTTCCCATTTTAATTTTCAAATAAAATATCGCATCATTTTAGCTTTTAAAAAAGTATATGCGACAATTTTCGTCAATAAGACGTCAGCTTGCTGCTTGGGAGTATCTGCATTTGCCCACTTTCGTGTCTTTTTGTTATCTTTTTGCCAATAACTTATTAATGATGGATGGCATCATCTTAAACGCATTTTTTTGCCAATAACTTATTAATGACGGATGCCATCACTTTATCTGCAACACGTGGCCTAATAACGGCCAATTGCCCACTTTCGCGTCTCTTTGATACCTTTTTGCCAATGCCTTGCCATTAAAGAGTGTTGGCAATGCCAGTAAATTAAATGTACAACGCCGGCAAAAAATGTTATATGGGTAGGTTTAATTTGACATGGCCAGTTTTCATTACCAGTCATTTTATTAAGTTATTCACCTTTTTTAATATATAAATTGTTTTAATTCTGATAGAAACTGACCAAGAGAAATCTAACCTACTTTAAGATCTCATACATATATGGATTTTGTACAAAACTTGGCACTTATTTAGATATCCATTTTTTTTGGTGGCGAAGTTCACAGCCAAGTGTAATTTTAATATTGAACTTGGCTCATGTTTCTCACAGTTATGTTTTTGGTGGGATATTATTCCTTAAAAAATAATACGCAGGTGTTTATGTTTAATTTTTCTTGCGTTTCCGATGAATAGTTTTCATTTTTATGCTATTGTCTACATTTTCTTAAATCTTAAACTAACTAAAGCTAGATTCCAAATTTCATCTTTCTAGGTCATCTGAAAGTGGGTTAGGTTTTGGATCTATATCAGTCGGTCAATCAGTCAGTCAGTGGAAAATTGAAGACTTTTGCACCTTTATTATCTTTATAACCTTTTGAGCCAGCTTCATGAAATCTTCTAGTTGTTCTTGTGGATATAAATAAACACGCGTAGTTTCATGTTTACGTTAAATAGGTTTTGAGTTATGGAGGGGTCAAAAGTGGCACCAAAAGTGATTCCTGTAATATTACACGCGGCGCTGTTGCCAATTCCTTTGCTTGAACTTAGCTTGACACACTGCCGCGTGTCTTGGTAAAGCGTTTAGCAGTTGTTTATGTAGAGATGTTGAAATATTTAGTATTTACCACTGTATATAGGACTATATATCCACTTTTGTTAAATATTTTATTTTTCTTCAATTTTCAAAATTTGTATTTATTGCGTGTATAATATATTTTTTTAATTTTAAAAATGGAAAAGAAGAATTTATATACTAAATCTGCTGCCCTAGGCTTCAGCCTACTCAGTCTGGTGGTAAATCTACTGTGAAAATGTCATAAAATGAATTAATCTTTAAACTTAAAATATTTAACAATGGCTAGTCACTATTTAAATATGGAATATTGTGATATCCCCGTATGTGCCCAAATAATAAAAAAGATCACCTAAAAATCATTACTAAAATATTATTTATTTGGACCTTCTGATCTACGTCACCTCTTGATTTAGAAAATTATTGCTACCCAAAAACTAAATTGACACTAATTTGGGACACTACATATCTGTTTAATATCAGTATATGTTTTAGTTATTTGGCCAAAACGTTCTTTAAACTTATCTGACACCCTCTAAGAATTCAAACTTTTTGAATCAATACACCTCAACGATTTCACAATTACACCACCTTCTTTTGTTAGGAGCTCTTGGACTCCTGTACCATCCTGTGTCAACCCAGGATATGCTTTGTTACCCTTGACACAAAATTTTGTTACCATGACCCTATAGTTATTGATTTGAAACACTAACAAAACAGTGGTTTTTCCTTAAAAACTATTTAGAAGAATACAGTGTTTTTTAACATTACTAGTTAAAAATCGTGATTCAAAAAATGTTTTTTAAAAGCTCCACGGGGCCTTATTCGTGTGATTTGGTAAATGATTTTAAAACGGTTAGTAGGTGGGTAAAGAATAAAAAAATGAACTTGTGATGGAAATAGTTTGTTTGTTTGATATATAAAAACACCGTGAAAAAAATTAAAATGTCACAAAGAGTGCTGGATTTTGGGCCTTTTTGTTTAACAAACACATGTAGAAATGCGAGATAAGACAAAGAGTATTAGAAGGAGATTTCTTAGAAATGGTGTAAAATATATTTAAATGGAAAGATATACGTAAAACTGGTAAACATGGGTGGTTGCAACTGTAAACCTTGCTGTAAAAGAAAGAAGAAATATTATTCAGGAGGTTCCATTTTGGATAGAGTCATAAGCCAAAGTTCCAACCAAGATCAGTGCTTGCTCTACCGACTAGCTAACTATAAGAAAGGTAAGTTTTTCTAAACAATTGTAATCATTGCTGAAACGTAGCTATACAGGATATTTTTTTCAACAGGGGGTGAATTACTAGATGCTTATAATGTTGGAGGTCAAGCTGAGTGTGAAAAATTAATTAGAGAACAGTTTGGTCAACTGATGTATCAAGATGGAAAGGGGCAGATAATTAATAGATCTGAATATTTAAGATGGAAGTTTAGAGATCATGAACAGGTTGGTATTATACACTTGTCTGTAACTAAAGATCCAAAGCAATTTTTATTATTCAAAAAAATAAACAACTAATCAGAGTTCTTAGTCAAATCCCTACATGACCACCTTCTAAACAAACTACCTTTCTAAAGTCTTCTATGACTAAAATTCTGGTTATCACTAAAAAGAATGGAATGCCCTCAGTTTAGCACCACCTCTATTTCTTTTTAACGTTTTACTCATTTATTCAGTTTCTTAAAATAGTCTTTAAGCCAAACTTGAAAAAAACGCATATTTTGTACAGTCGGTATAGCAACATCACACAATTCTGTTGGCTGTGTTGAAAGATGCCTACCAATACTGATTATTTACTTATAATCGGCCAAGCTTTGCTAAATTTAGAGATATTTAACATAGTTTAAATTTATTCTAAAAATATCCCCAACTAGCGGACCCGTGCCAAATTCGTTGGGCGTTAATTATATTTTTTCAGAATTTTTGTTTAATCATAATAAAATGTAGTCTATAGCACTCCTGAATAGTGTCGCTTTCTGATGGTAAAATATTTTTTATGATCAGTTCAGTATTTCCGAAGTTTAGCCCTAACAAACAAACAAAGTTACAAACTTTACCTCTTTATAATATTAGTATAGATTGGCATACAGAAAAACATAATATTCTTAACGACAGCTGCTTCATTAGAAAAACTTAATATTACTTTTTTGTATTTTATCCACATATTTATTTATCCTTAATAAAATGTATTTTTACAAGAAACTTATTTCTTCATCGCCCACTGACGAGAGGTAGGTAACCTATCATTCTTTTATAAATACTTTCACGGCTTTTGCTTAGAAGAATTAGCCAATAAAATTTCCCCGCTGTCGTGAGTGTAGTGTTTAATAAACTGCCATCTACTTTACATAAGATATCCACAATACGGTAGTGCTAAAGTATTAAGGCATCTGAACTGTCCTGATATCCCGAACTGATTTTATTTTTTTTAGGTGATCTTACCCATCGAAGCATCTTTAAGCCGGTACGATCCACTGGGCAAATGGTCCGACCACGAAGCATGTTGGCAAATGCAGTACCGAGGGTCTCTGGGAGAAACACTACTACATGTTCTTATCATTTGTGATATGAAAATTCACACTAGGCTGGCGAGGACTCTTATTAAGTGTTTTCCAAAGTTGGCGTTAGATGTGGTTGAAGGAGAAGAATACTTAGGTATACTAGATCTGTCAAATTTTTTTTCGATAAAATTAAAGAAGTAATAAATTATTTTTTTATTTTAGGTGCCAGTGCTCTTCACTTAGCAATAGCATATAACAATAATGAACTGGTACAAGACCTCGTAGAGGCTGGAGCCAATGTTAATCAAAGAGCGATAGGTATTGTAATTTATATTTCTATATTTAGTAGACTCATGGGTTTCTCACACCCTGTAAATCAAAATTTGTTAAACTTAGTATTTTCAAAATATGGTATTACTTTTTTATCATCACGTGTAAGGTTTTATGAAAATTCGTTAACTCGTTTATACAGGGTGTTTAAGAATAATATAGTGATCTTTAAAAGTGTGAACCATAAGGTGATATTAAGAAGAAAAGGTTAATTAATCCTCTGTTCTAAATCTGCCAGCTTTTAAGGTATTGTGTAGTAAGTAAAGTTTTAAAAAGTGTAATAATGACTGTGATACCACCGCTTTCGAACGCGATTTAAACGAATTATTTTTAAAGAAAAATATGATACGCTACTGCTTTTTCCCGGAACAATAACAGATTTAAAATAGCGAGTCCTCTCGCACACAAATCGAAAATCAGTCTCAGAAATCAGTGAATTTAAGAACAGCAACCTCCCTATTCGCCAGATTTGGCTTCTTCTTGTATTAAAAAAGA
This sequence comes from Listronotus bonariensis, assembly GCA_014170235.1. NCBI lineage: Eukaryota > Metazoa > Arthropoda > Insecta > Coleoptera > Curculionidae > Listronotus > Listronotus bonariensis. Next base: position 48,452 of record JACEGR010004899.1, read on the forward strand.
AATCGTGCTCAGGAAATGATATTTATTGGACAAAGAGTTAATAATTTTTTTAACCTGATATATTACAGTTCATTTTTCTTTCCACAGTAGATTTTAAATTTTCCAGGCAGTTTCTTTCTTCCAAGGGACCAACAGAAACCTCGTCCAGCCAAACACACTGATTATGAAGGATTGGCTTATTTAGGAGAGTACCCCTTAGCATGGGCCGCATGTTGTGCCAATGAAAGCGTCTACAACCTACTGCTGGACAATGGAGCTCATCCAGATTTGCAAGATAATTTAGGAAATATGATTTTGCATATGGTCGTTGTATGTGATAAACTAGTAAGTTCAGCTGCAGTCTGGTGTCGATGGTTGATGTTCTATGAATAGAACATGTGTCTGTATTATTAGATTCTTAAAAAGAGTTATATTCAAGTTAAATATTTTATTTTCAATATTTTAGTCCGTGAGCCCGTAAGCGGAAGACCTTCGTCATTTTGTAAAAGCTAAAAGTTTGTCAGTGCATGGTCCCAAAATAGGTAGAAGCGATGGGAGGCTATAAGGTTTGACTCATAGTGGCCTTGGCAGATACCAAAGAATAATAATTTAGAAATCTAACTTTCGCCATTTAGTAAAGGCTAAATTTTATATTATGTTACTTAGGTGCCTATTAGAAGATATTTCCTTAGTCGCCAGATAGTTTAAACAGTTCCAATCCCTTGGCAGACAAACATTTTGGGTTGGCCTAATGGCCGAGGAAGTCCAATAAGTCGCATATTTAACAAGATATAACAAAAAGTCTTTTACCAGATTTGTAAGGTTTCCAAATGTCCTAAAAATAATTCGATGTATACAGATTGACCCAAAAAAAGTTATTGATGTGAGGTTAGATTTAAAAAAAAATGTTTTTGCAAAGGTCTCTCTACATCAAAATATTTTTAGGACATGTCTATTTAGAAACACTACAACTTTTATATAAGACTTCCTAAATGTTGTTAAATAACAGAAATAAGGAACGTCATCCGACCATGGAGCCACACAAAAATGCTTGTCTGCCAAGGGGTTGGAACTGTCAAAACTATCTGCCAACTGGGAAAATATCTTTTAATAGGTACCCAAATTATATACATAACATATAAAATTCAGCTTTTACAAAATGACGAAAGTTATGTTTTAATTCCTTAATCCTTATTGGTACCTGGTCCTGCCACCTGCTATCCTGCCAAAGACTCTATGGGTCAAACTTTATAGTCTCCCATCGCTACTACCTATGTTGGGAGCATGCGCTGACAACCTTTCAGCTTTGACAAAGGTTTGCCTCTTACGGGCTCTTACTCTATTTTATTTTTACAGGATATGTTTGGATATGCTTTGAGACATCCAAAGCTTCCAGCTAGCAATGGTATTATAAACAAAGCTGGTTTGACTCCGCTTACATTAGCTTGCAAATTAGGTCAGTAACCAGTCGGTAGAGCTGTATACTACTCAGTACAAAAATCCACTTAAATTAAGACTCAATTCTTTTGATAATTCAAGGACGTCAGTTGATAAAACACTTTTCTGGCAATATCTTTCAATTTTGGAATAAACATACTTCTAAATGTCCTTTATATGAAGGATTTTTAAATATTCCTTGCTGTACTAAATTTCAAAATATTAGCAATCAAACATAATACAGTTGCAGTAGTACAGTCAACGCTTATTCCCTATCACGACCGTAATTAGAGTGAGCATTTTATTTAATAACAACCATACTTTATTACGATTGTTTTCAAAAAATAAAAATTATTAATTGAAGATATAACACTCATTAAAAAAAAAGAATTATAAGCAAGCGGTATTCTTTGTTTTTTTGTCTGAAGTGAGTGACTTTCGATGATCCAAGGAAGTGTAATAAGTAAGAAAGAAACCAATAGCGTTGACTACTGGTGCCCCCTATATACAGTGGAGCGTCCTTAAGTATTGTACTTAAGTGTTTAGTCATTTTTTCAAGTAAAATACTTAATTTTACCTTAGTTTAAAATACCCAGGTATATCTAACTTGCCATAGTATGTTTGGTTTATATAAATCCAGTGAAACAAATAAAAATCATTAAATATTTTACTGTTTATATTTTAGGAAGAGCTGAAGTTTTTAGAGAAATGTTAGAACTTTCATGCAAAGAATTCTGGAGATACAGTAATATAACTTGCTCAGCGTATACGTTGAACGCTTTGGATACACTTCTTCCAGACGGACGAACAAATTGGAACTCTGCTCTTTTTATTATTTTAAATGGAACCAAGGAAGAGCATCTAGATATGTTAGGTAAAATTTTACTACCAACTAATATATACAGGTTGTCCGCTAATTAATGGTTCACAGGAAAACAACAGATTCCTTATGCCAGAATATTAAGATTAAACCACACATACCTATATCCAAAAGTTTGTAATAAGGGAGATACAGAGTATCAAAGTGAAAAAAAAAATTTAATTTATTTCGGTAATTTTTAATACGTTTTGAATATTTTAATAAAACTCTGTATTAAGGGGTTCTTTGACATGAGCTATTCAGATTTGATATTCATTTTTATGGGTAAACAAGAGGGGCTGACTACACTTTTTAAATTTTTCTAAAACTTTCCAACCTTTTTGTGTTATACTGTTTTTCCATTTCCATGTAAGTAAATCAATAAACTTCTCTATGATTTTTACACAAAAAAGGTATACTTTGTAAGAATGGCTTTAAGAAACAATTTTTAAGATATTTAAAGTTAAGTGATTTAGTGCAACCTAAAGATGCCTTTAAAAACAGCGGATTATTCATACCTACAACTGCTTCATTATAAACGAATGATTAATGTATTCTTTCATATACTTTCTGGTTGCACTAAACCACTTATTAAATGCAAATATATTGAAAAAAGTTGCTCAGCGTCATTCCTACCAAATATATCTTTTTGTGTAGAAAGCATAGGGGAGTTCACTGGTTTACTTAGATGGTACATACAGAGTAGCACAAGAAAGTTGGGACGATTTAATACATAAAAATTAATATCAGATCAAAATAGCTCATGTTAAAAACCCCTAGATACCGAGTTTTACTAAAATATTCAAAATGTATAAAAATTATTAAAAAAATTAAAAATATTTTTTTCACTTTGACACCCTGTATCTTCCTTATTATCAACTGTTGCATGTAGGTATGTTTGGTTAAATCTGAATATCCTGACATATGGAATTTGTGGTTTTTCTATGTACCATTAATAAGCGGACACCCTGTATAATACCACTACTAATAGCATGGCATAGTATTAATAAACTTACCCTTTAGCAACTCTTCTGAAATTTACTACATTAAAATACAATCATGTTCGCTATGGCGAAAAAACTTATTATCATTCTATACAAATAAGTAGCCAAATTTAGAGAAAAAATAATATTTAATCTTGTCGACATTTCTTCTTTCTCCTGATAAAAACAAATATAAATGTTTTTACATGTAAAAAAATTGGTTTATAGATGGTGGAATAATTCAAAGGCTACTAGAAGAAAAGTGGAAAGCCTTTGCCAGAAATCAATTTTTAAAAAGACTTATAATTCTGATAGTTCATTTGGCATTTATGTCGTTGGCTGTGTATATGAGACCTGATGATCCGGATGAACCACTTTTGGAATGGTCTGATGATCCTGCTGTTATAGTTAGGTAAACAAATAATAAACATTTTTTTAAAACATAATAAAACCAATAAAAAATATTTACGTTCAGCTAGTCGGCACTATTGCTAACTTCTTTATTATTGGAGATACGAAGAGAATCCGAACGGTTGCAAACATTTTTGACAGCCTGCTGAAACAAACCTGATGTTTTTCCGTTGGACGGTATTATAGGCCAGTAAAGCAGGAACAAAGCGAAAATGATGCATGTTCTTTGTACAATCTCTACCCGATAGTGCTCTATACGTGTTAGACCTCTCCACGCATTGCCCGCGTACCTTTTTATTTTTCTGAACGTATATAAACGTTTATTACTATTACATGTCTGCCAATTACAATGTAATTTCTGACTATAGGATAAATAAATAAAAAATATATACATTTTAGGATTGCTGCAGAGATTGGCACACTGATTAATGTAATTAGCTATGTGGTGATTCAACAAGGAGATGAAATCAGAAACCAGGGATTCTGGTCTTTTTTGAAACAACAGGTAATTATTCCAATAACTCCAGTAACTATTTCAATACTACTACTACTACTACTTCCATTGTGTTTATGACTTTATAACTTGAAAACGGTTGGAGGTAGACACCATCCAAAACGTTGTGTAGCAGTTAAAAATAAAGACAATGGAAGTCCAAGAAAGTAGTATTATTGAAAACATTACATTGTCTACCGCCTTCAAAGAAACAGGTTATCTAGTTACAACCTAAAATAACCTATAACTAGCCCTGAATAAACCGTTTTTAATTTTAGTGTTTCCACAGGCTGTCGTGAAAATACGTGTACATAATTTTATAACAAATTCCTAAAGTCAAAATAGGTATATAAGTATATAAGGCAACTTAAATATACATTGTGTCTACGTAACAAAAGTTGGTGTCATATGCGAAACTTATTAATTTTACAAAAAAGTTATTCTTTATTAACCATTCAACGTCTAAAACCCAAAAGGCAACCATCAAATATCAAATTGTATCAGGCATCTACGAGGTTTAGCCAAAAATTTAATTATTCCTCGAGATTTTTTCCTAATATTGACTTTTATAAAGAAAAGATGTTGTAGAATTACAAAGTACTTTTAAATATTGCATCTAGTTTCTTTATTTAGATTTTTTTCTGCAATAATAATAGTAATTTAAGTGTGTACATTAGTGCCACACATTTAATTATTATAAATTTTATATGATAACTTTGTACTGTTAGAAATACGTCACGGGTTGAAGCTACCTCTCTAAAGAGTCCAGAGCAGGACGAAACTAATTTACTCACCAGTGTCTACTAACCATTCAGTCAAGCGAAAGCCAGCTAAAGCGAAAGTTAGCGGTACCATAAAGCAGAAGCCAATGGTCCGTCGCACTGAGACCATATACTTCGGTCTACACACTCGCTTAGATGCCAGAATGTCTAAATGCCAAAACTCTTTTTCCAGTGTTGAAGAGGTGCTAGCATAGTAAGGCAGTTTGTTGACTATGTATCCACACCATCTTTTCTTTGTGCGCGGAAACCATGCTTCTAAAGTCTGGTGACGTTAAGCATGAAGCTGACAGGTAGAGATTGATTAATTTTATTCTTCTTAAATTGAGAACCCTTGGCCTGAACATCAAGCAATGAGTGTAACTAGATCAGTGTAACATCGGCAAAAGTTAAGATCGCCTTGCGACGTACCATTGGCTTCTGCCTCATGGCACCGCTAACTTTCGCTTGACTGAATGGTTAGTAGACACTGGTGAGTAAAATTCGTTTTGTTCTGCCTTGGAATCTTCAGACGGGTAGCTTCAACCCGTGACGAAGTACTTCTAACAATATGTTGTCAGTATCCGACCTTGTGTTGACAGACTGCAGATATTCGCAGCTTCAACAAGCTACCGAAGTAGTTTACTTCGCATCCGTCGTGATACAAGTGGTGACGGACCAATGTAAATATACGTAACAACTTTGTATTGCTTTTAAAACAAGAACAATGTGCATCATTTTCGCAGAAAACAAAAAATATAAAAAAAAATATTTTTGTAAAAACAAAATTGCATATTGAAAACTAATTTTTAAAATATTTTTCTTCATAACAATTTTCAAAATGCATGTAAAAATGTTAAAAAATACAGGTACTTTACTTTTAAGCAATAATTTTATCTTAGAAGCCACGTAGATGACCGATACAATTTGATATCTGATGGTTGCTTTTTAGGTTTTGGAACAGAAGTTTTTATAAAGAATAACTTTTTTCGTAAAATTAATAATCAAAAGGTGTGATATAGTAATCTGGTGTAAAAAAGTTTTTTAATAAAATGTAATTTTTATACACACTCTATAATATATGCATTTATTTCATTTATTTTTCTAGACAAACTCTCCACCGAAACTGATATTTCTTATTTCTAATCTGATGATACTTGCCTGTATCCCCTGTAGATTATCAGGAGACAGGGCAGCAGAAGAGACAATTTTAATTCTTGCGGTTCCCGGATCATGGTTTCTATTAATGTTTTTGCAGGGTGAGTATTTAGACTTTCTTTAACTTACTGAAACTTTAGGCCTTTAAAAAATTCGCCACGGTGAGAATCAACCCAATGGAAATCAATTGTTGACAAAACTTCTAAGAATGCAAACGCTTATACAGAGTGTTTCTAAACAAATGCGAAAAATGTAAGAAGGTGATCCCTTTTCCTAAATAAAGGGTAGTTTGCTTTATAAACATAGGATCAAAAGTCAACCATTAGGGAGATATCGCGGTACAATACTGTACCAATACTACGGTTTTTATTTTTCGTCTCAAAAACAAAAAGCTCTGGAATAATGAAATTCTACGAAAATATTTTGTTAATAAAAGTAGTGCACGTTCTAAATATTTTTTCATTCCACTTTCATTAATGTAAGTAGTGGAAATAGACACCCTTATCGTTCTTGCTAACCAAATTTACAGACACTTACGAAATGACCTCGAAAAATATAAATTTGGATAGACTGGTTTATTTAGCAACTTTTTTCAACTTTTGTATTTTTTCGTTAAACCTACCAATGTCAAAAAAAAATGCAAATCATAACATGCGTTGCGGGGAAATTTATTTCCCGTGCTTCTATAACCACACACCACGGATATCCGTGCCTGTAATTCCAATATAGGCTCATATAAATTAAAATTTTTCGTGACTTTGATAAATTATAGTCACGGACATACAAATCAAGTTTTATCTTTGATTGTACTTTAAATTTTGACATAAAATTCAATTCTCTACAACATTTACTTATACAATTTTGTTATATTTAAGAAAATAAAAGTAGTTAGTTCTTGTGCATTTTTCACTCATGCCCTGTATAATACCAATTGGAGTAAAATTTGGTATTTATTAGTTTTGGACCATAAAATTTTGTTTTAAAATTCAAATATTTTTTGGTCCATTTGTACTCTTGGAGCACCTATCCTGGGACACACTGTATAACAACCCAAATTCCTAAATAAAACATAGAATAGTTAAGAATCAGCAGTGTTCTGAGTAATTTTATAAATCCACAAAACGTAAGTTTTTGGTAATTTAGGCCTATGCGACAGGCACAACAAAACAGACTTTATATATTTTCCTTCATTGCAGATTTTTAACCGAATCCATGATGATAATCACTACTCAGTTTACACTTGAGAACGGACAGAGGTAGTACTGCCCAAAACGTTGTGTAAATAAATTAATAAAGACAATGGAAGTCAGAAATTCTTCTTTTACTACTAAAACACTTAATACAACGCACTCCGTAGATGTAAAACTTGTACTACAAGTAAAAATCTACATATGTGCTCTCAATTTTTCCTACAATTCATACTTTTCTCATTCTCCACATCAACTTGCCCCCCTGGGCCATTGGCTGGCGACGCCCCTGACCAGAACCAGTTTTTAATTGAAATTTAAAATGTTTTTATTAATCCACGGATATTAGTACAGGAAATATAGGATTTTTCTTGCAAAATTCTCCAGGAGTTATTTTCTTTTTTACAAATAGGTGCAGTAGGACGTAATTAATCTAAAACTACAAAATACTTACAAATATGGCGACCGGAAGTGCCGCCATTTTGCAAAAACCGCTTGGGCCTGTGTCTCCGTAACCGTGTTCTTTTAAGTCCATAATTATAAAAACCTTTATTATAAATAATTAAATTTTCTATCTTTGTTATTTTATATTTTTTTGTATCGCTTACCGTTTACGATTTATATTGTATTGTAGTGAATGGGGTCGTTCGGCTAAGCTAGCCCTTCTCCCACTTCGACCTAAAAGATCTTTTGTGGATACCCTACATTAGTTAACCCCTCGATTCCCAAACTTTTCGCGAAGCTGGAAATATTTCGGGGGGCAAGCCTTTTTATATCTTCTGGAGTCAAGAAAACTCCTTCCAGATATTTTAGTCTCTGGCCTGTTAATTCCGTACATTGGCATAGTATATGCTCCGAGGTTTCGCTCGATCGATCACAAAACCTACAGCGGTCGTTGTCGGTCTTTCCCATCTTGTCAAGGTGATACCTCAGAGGGCCGTGACCCGTCAGAAAGTTAGTAACTATCCTGAGTTCGTTCTTTTGAAGCTCTAATAGCTTTTTAGTGTATTTAGGCGATTGAGAGATAAATCTCTTCGCCTGTCTTTGTCCTGGAGCGTTATTCCAGTGAGTCTCTTTTTGCCTCTGTTCCCATTCTCTGAGTTCTTTCCTTAGGTGACCTCTCGTTATGCCGCAGAATGGTTCCGGTCCGTAAAACGGGGCCTGTGCACCAACTTTGGCTAGTTGGTCAGCCATCTCGTTGCCTTCCACTCCTTCATGTCCTGGCACCCACATCAGAGTTAGTCTGTTGTTTATAGCCGGTTGATGAAGTGATTTGAGTCAAAGCAGCATGGAGCTAATGCCTTTAAGGCTGCCTCGCTATCAGATGGAATATAGATATTTGCTCCCCGTAGGCCTTTTTGGCGCATTCGGTTGCGCAGATATCTATAGCGTAGATTTCAGCTTGAAAGATGGTGGTAGATTTTCCTAGGGGCTTTGCGAGCCTACATCTTGGTCCGTAGACCCCCGTCCCCACTCCTTCATCCATCTTGGATCCGTCTGTATACCAGACCAGCGAGCCATGTTCCAGCTGTGATATTTTTTCCCTTTATAGTTTGGCGGCTGTGTATTGCCACTTCAAAAGGGCGTCGAAAATCACGCATCACTGATATTGTGTCTGTGGATTTGGTCAGTTTGCATACTTTCCAGTATCCTAAGGTGACCAATCAGGTTTCCTGACTTTAGTTTGCGTGTCTGTAATACTCTCGAGGCACTAAGAAAGGCTTCTATCCTTACGCTCAGGTGGAGCGGAGCAAGGCCAGCATTGCCTCCATGGCGGCGGTTGGAGTTGTTCTCATCGCCCCTGTAATACCTAGTCAGGCAAGCCTTTGTAGTTACGATTTATAAGATTATAACTGTTTATTTATTGACTTTTTTACCGATAATTATTTTAATAAATTATTCAAACAAGAAATTTCTAATGACTAAAATTTTAAATCAATAAATTTCCTACAACTTAAATTTTTAACTTTTTTCTCTAAAATTAATATTTTAAAAGTTATAACGAGTTAATTTCAAAAAATGAATGAGCAGTTAACGTCAGGTGTTAGCTCGCTACATCTGCATCTACTACATCTACTATCAAATGAGTTTCGGTTTTTTTCAGTGTGTTGAATACCAGCAGGTAGAGATTAGGATAGGATGATGCGTGGATCTCTTTTAGATCATCTTCTTTCTGCGCATTGGCAAAAATTGCTCATTGTAATTTTAAACTGGCATATATAATTATCTAATCTAATCTAATATATTATATAAAATGCTAATGTACGTTCGTGTGTCCACGATTTTCGCTATCATCCGCAACTCCGATCGACTTCCCGTCGGGGTTACAACATACCCTTGGTCTCCCATTGTGAGTAAGGGAGTTTGGTCGGGGTGGGTGGAAGTGGGTGGTTGTGGGTGGCAAAAATGTAAAATATTATCACTCATTCTTGACAAATTGGCGGAGACACAAAGTTCTGAAAATTTTTGGAATCATCTGGAGATTCATTCAGAACAACGGTTATTTGGGTCTCAAATAAACTCCCGAGCGAAGCCGGGAATCATAACTATATATGTATATAAATTAAACCTGTGATTTCTTAAAAAAAAAAAATAATAATTTGCTTGATATCGTCTGTGCTGATAATGTGCCAGATCAAACAGTGTTTGAAAACATGCAAGAAAAAGCAAGCAGTAAGGCGCCTTCCATAATTTCTGCTGCTTGTCAAAAATATAATTATTTTTTTAAAGCAGTTTTTTTAATATTCTTATTTTTTTAGAGCAGTACGCCTGACGGGACCTTTCGTAACAATGATATACAGTATGATCACGGGAGACATGTTGACATTTGGAATAATTTACACAATTTTCCTCTTCGGGTTTTCGCAATCATTTTTCTTCTTGTACAAAGGCAATCCAAGTGTTAATGGAACGTTGTATCATAGTTATTCCTCCACTTGGATGGCTTTATTCCAAATTACCATGGGAAATTATGACGTAAGTAATATAGTTTGTAGTTACAATTTGAAAATGTTCTTGTATTTATTTTTAGTTGCATAAAATTTTACTCAAAATGTTTACATTTTAAACATTATTGCTACAATTTTTTTTGTATTTAAATATAAATTTCGTTTAAATTGTAATGTAGCACGTTTCGTCCATATGCTGTTCAGGTTACCCACAATTTATTATTTTTTAAAGTACGCTGAACTTGCCTTAACAACTTACCCCGGAGTGGCAAAATCAGTTTTTGGACTTTTTATGGTTTTCGTTCCGATTTTACTGCTCAACATGTTGATTGCAATGATGGGCAACACGTACGCCCATGTGACCGAACAGAGCGAGAAAGAGTGGGTAAAGCAATGGGCTAAAATTGTTATTTCGTTGGAGAGGGCAATACCACAGAAGGAAGCTCATAATTATTTACAGGTATCCCTGTTAAACATTTTTTAAAATTCGGTATTAAAAGCTATTTAATTTACTTATTTACTTCAAGACAACTGTATACTTACCATTGGAAACGTATATTTTAAATCTTGCCGTCTTTGTATATGTTTTAGGAGTATAGTATTTCTTTGGGACCTGCAGAGGATCCAGCAACAGAGCAAAGAGGTGTTATGGTAATTAAATCGAAAAATAAAACAAGGGCCAAACAGAGAAAGGGTGCTGTGGCAAATTGGAAGGTAAAAAGCTTTTCAAAAAATAGTTTCTTTTGGTTATAATTCAAACAGTTACTGAGATAATTTGGCTTTTTTCCTATTTTATGTTTTAGAGAGTAGGTAAGGTAACGATTAACGCGTTGAAGAAAAAAGGGATGACTGGAGAAGAAATGAGATGCTTAATGTGGGGAGGGAATCTATAAATACACCTATAAAAGCGAAAGGGTAAGCCAAGTTTATGGTGTTGTAAAAAATACGAGGATAAACGATATCTGTAAGATTTTAATATTTTAGTCCCAAAAAGGATCCTCTAACGAACCCACAAGGTCCAGATTTAACCAATGGCTTCGGAGATGCCCTGACGGCAGCCTTAGACGTGATGGCTTTTACTCATGACTTAGATATTAATGCACAAGGTTTAAATTTGGCCAAAAATGCAAAACCAGTCAATGTTGATAACCAAAAACTACAAAATAATTCCCAGGTAGAACTTATTATTTAAAAAAATTATTGCCATTTTTAATACTTTATTTGAAAAAGAATTACCTTAATAAAGTTAGTGATAAAATTATTGTATGTACATGTAAAACAGTCCTAGTAAAAATAGTTTAAAAAAATGTGAGAACAAATTTTTAATTACAGGCTTTATCCAACAATGTACTGACGAACAACCAAGTTAATACTGGCCTGAATAAAACCCCTTTAAATGCTTCAGGTAAAATTTAAAAATTTTACAGATGTACCTATTGCACATTTATATTTATTTTTTAGATATTTCAATGTTAGGCACTTTAAATCAACTATCCGCCTCGGAAGGTATTAAAGACGTAAATTTTGTGAAGCAAAATGTTTTTGCGGTAGCTAAAACAAAACCAGATGAACGTACAAGTATGGCGACAATGGTTGGACAACAAAATATTGTAAGTATTTTGGTATGGCAACATTATTAATTGTATCCTTGGTTGAATTTCCTAAAAACAGGCTGAGACACACCTAAATATGGATATACTTTATGTTAGTTTTAGCACGTGTGATCAAACATTTTAAATTCCTAAATTGTTTTTTGTGAAGACTTAATCTCCTAAAGTCATTATATTACGACTTTTTGTATAACCAGAAGTGCTGAAATCTGAACTTCTGAATATGACAACCCTAATAATATTAATGGAACACCCTATATATTTTTTATTATTTAAATTCTACAATTTATTCCTGATAATAAATCTATAATATAATTATAACCAACAATTTCTATCTTTTGTAGTTTTCGAGAAAATTGCGTTTAAAAATTTCCAGACGATCGCACCATAATAATATGCAGTGTTTATGGGAAAACAAATATCTTATGCACATTTATTTTGTTTATTTTTAAACGCAATTTTCTTAAAAACAAAAAAGATAGGTTATAGTTATATTATAAATTTAATATCAGAGTAAATTGTAGAATCTAAATATTGAAAAACATATAGGGTGTTCCATTAAAATTATTAGGGTTATCATATTTAGAAGTTTAGATTTTACAGCACTTCCGGTTAAACAGGAAGTCGTATTATAATAACTTTAGGAGATCAAGTCTTTACAGAGAAACAATTTAAGAATTTAAAATTTTTGTGATGTTCATTTGTTTTCCCATAAACTTGTATATTGTGCGGTCGTCAGGACATTTTCAAACGTCATTTTCTCTAAAACAAAAAAAGATAGGTTATGGATGTATTAAAGGTTTCTTATTAGGATTGACTTGTAAATTTAAATCTTAAAAAATATACAGGGTGTTCAATTTAAAATAACAAAGTTTGACTTACAATGACGTCAGCTTGCTGCTTGGGGCGGTGTTCTGCTCGGGCGTAATCGACCGAGCAGCAACCATCAGAGTTATGGAATGAATGGTGTGTGAATGAGAAGGAGTAAGGGTCAGGGCACAATAAGCCTCAAGGCTGCAGTGCACCACCTAGTGAGGGCGGCAGTCGAAACCTGGATGGGATGACCTCAAAAGGGTGGTAAACAAACAAACAAAACAAACAAACAAACAAACAGAAGCAGAATACTTTACCATAGAAGTGCAAGTAATTCAAATATTTATCCGCTTTCAATTTTGCAATATCTAGAAAACACATTAGAATATAATTTTTAAAATACTTTTTTTGTAGTCAAGTTCTGTTGCTAATGATCCTCTAAGAGTCCTTGTCTTAAACCCACCAAATAACCCAGAACACCTAAAAATCTTAGCATTGCAAGCAGCAAATCTTCCTGAAGGTGAAGTTATTGTACCCAGTCAAAGTAAGGCGCCGCCGTCTGTCAAAAACTTGGCGGGGATTTTTGCGGGCACTGAAAATTTTGTGAAGAAAGTTGAAGAAAAGGTTAAGAAAAAGTATACTGCGTTGGAATGTAGTGATAGTGAAGGTTTTGGAGGTTTGTATAGGATTTTTTAAAGTAGAATTTACATCTATCATTGTTTGGGCGAGAAATGTATCCTGATAATACAAGACGATGTATACAAGATAAATTATAGTTTTTTTTTATTGTTTAGAAGTACTACTGGGTAAAATATCAAGAATAAAAAGAGCGAAGTCTGCCAACCTACGGAATTCAGCGTCAAAAAGGAAATGTCTGGAAAAACGAAAATTGGTACTGTCTAGTGATTCTAGCTCTATCGAATCTCCTTCAGTGCAGAACCAAGTAAAAGCCGACACTGAAACAAATTTAGGTAAGAATTTTTTTTTTTAATTATGGATACATACTGATTTTGGACACATTTTTAAATATAAACGTTCGTTGTAAAGCTTATTGAAAATATTCAGTTTTAAATCTATTAATAAGCGAACAAACTTGATAAAGCGAGGGGTGATTAGGGTTGCTGGGCGAGATAAAATAGTTAAAACTCAGATTTTGCTGTAAAATATAAATAAATGATAAACTTAGGGCTAACTTTATTCTTTGGTTATAAAGTCTTTATCACGGCCCACTACGCAAAATTCAATTTTAAAATTAAAACATCAATTTAGGGTCTAAAAATAAAAAACACCTTTAAGTTATTTTATATTCTTTTTAAAAGCTCTTATGCTTTATAGTGTTATAATATCGGAAGAGTATATACAGGGTGTACCATAAGAAAAATCATATGCTCTAACTACATCATTGGATTTTACGTAAAAATATCTACTGATATCAGATTTTTCCTTTTGTTGTAAGTTTCAAGACAACTGAAATTTAAGGGTGTCCAAAAATGGAAAAACATGAATTTTGCCCTGTATGTCAAGAACTAAGAAGGCCATTAAAAACTTTTAGTGTCATCTTTCGTTTCATCAAAAGTAGCAACAGTTCGAGAGAACCGCAAGTCTCTATCTCTAATAATAACCACCTGTACAGGGAGTCCGGATTTCTTTGCAGTTACAGAGTATCTCGGTTATTATTGGAGATAATAGAGACTTGCGGTTTTTGATGAACTGTTGCTACTTTTGATGAAACGAAAGATAACACTAAAAGTTTTTTATGGCCATCTCAGTTCTTGACATACAAGGCAAAATTCTTTTTTTCCATTTTTGGACAATCCTCATATTTCAGTTGTCTTGTAACTTACAACAAAAGTAAAAAACTGATATTAGTTGATATTTTTACGTAGAATCCAGTGGTGTAGTTAGATTTAAAAACTATACTTTTTATTCATTAAATTACTGCGGATAAGAGATTTTCAAAAATGTATAATACCTAATAGTTTTTTTATATTTATAGACCCTAAATAAACTAACCAGAACTAAGCTTTAATCAATACTTTTAGATTATGCTGAGGAGAGAATGAAATCTATTAAAGAACAGCTAAAAACTGATTCGGCCCATGTTAGACCGATAAACATAGACGTGGCAGTGAAGGAAGACGACCAAATATTGTAAGAGCATTTTTTTTAAATAAATATTAAACAATTTTTCTTTTTTTTCTATGCCAAGTCTACTATAATAATATCAACATTTAATTTTTTAGAAGTAATTTTTTTAATTTTACCATTTACTAAGTATAAACTTTTTAGAGCAATAACTTTAACAGAAGCCATGTTGAAAGTAGAAGGTTCTGGAGAAGGACAACTGGTACAATCGGCAAATGTTAAACAGAAAAAGAGAAGAGAAAGAAACGGTCGAAAACAGCTAAAAACAATAGGTTAGTGTTATTTCAAATGGTAAGATTATTAGTTCTTCTCTAAAACTGCCTTAGTATAAATATTAAAAATTTATAAACTTAAATATGACCATTATCAGTTTGACTTTGAAAGCCTTTCATTTTATTCTAAACGTTTCAATAAAGAGGTATTAAGTTTTAGTAACAACAGAATAATTTAAATTAGATATCCAGATATGTTTTTATTGGATTCTGAAAATAAAAAATTACGGTAATATAATTACCTCCTGGCACATCAATGCAATATTTTCATTATTTTTTTTTAGAGTGGCACCTACATCAGTTGAACCAAGACCTTACACTTCAGACAACTCGAAAACAGAGCCCGGGAACCTTGTAGTTCGCCAGATCCATTGGAACCATGGAGTACCAAAAATATAACCAACATGAACTCTATATTAGCTTGGGAACAAGAAGACAGCCTTTAAAAATTGCAAATAAATTTATTAAAAATATTATGCTTTAAAGCTGAAATTCATTTTTATCATTGCCGTCCGAGCTTTGGAATTTAGTACTTGTCATTCCTGCCTCGTTAATTGGTTTTATACCTTTAATTGCGACGCTAGTATGTGACTCCATCTATTGTTTACAAATTAAAGTAGCTTTGAATTCTTCTTAGTTTTATAGGTTTTTGCTATATAGCTACTGCTATACTTCCAATAATTTTATAGAATGCAAAAGTGATAAATGCTAAGAATTACTAATCCAATTTTTCTTATTAATGTCCGGTTTTTCTAAAATAAATATATCACGCCAAACTGAAATAAGTAGTGATAACCATAGCCTATATGTCCTGCTATTGGCCATGACAAGGCATGTTGTAAAAATATTAGATACCTAATTGAAAACTGCAGTTAGCGAAATTATCTATAAAAAAACATCAAGAAGACTTGACAAAACTGCAAACAATTACTAGTTTTTTAATTTTAATATTGGTTAATTGGTGGGAATTTGTTAAATTTCTATCAGTAGATGTGGTTGCCTACCAGCCCCGAAAAAAGCCGATTAATGAAGTCGGAATTTATTTGTACAGTTCTTAAATCAAGATGGCAAGCGTTTGTATATCTTAGTCGTCAAACTGGCTATAAAAACTACAAGAAGTCATATTATTTATTGTAAAAATAAGAAAATTTTGGCAAACTTTGAGAACATGTTTACTTAAATTATCAGCCACTTTCGACTTTGCATAGCATTTTTCCTTTCTAAGAATGCAGCGCTCGGTACACATTGACAATATATTTCTGTTAAATAATAGTAAAAATAATAATTTTTAATAAAAGTTAAAAAAATAGTTTTATTTCATAACATTAATCTGTCACAACCATTTTTAAAACAAATAAATATATGTTAGGTATTTTTAAATGGAAAAAAAGTATATCAGAATCAGAAAGCTTTCTAGATACAGGGTGTCCAAGAATATGTAGGCAATCTTTTAGGTCCATATAGAACACAAATAATGTGACAAGTTCCTATAATTTTTGTGCTAAAGCCCCTCCTTACAGTAATATGTGCCCTTAAAGGACGCCTCTGAAAACCGGTTTTTCTTGAATAACTTTTATAGTACTTGGTATAATGAAATATTCTTTTAATATGGTGAATAAAACTTAGAACTGCTTAAAATGGTATCCTTATAAAACATGTACCTTCATTAGTTCGCCAGGGGTGGACTAACCCTTACACAGTAGTGATAATTATTTTTACACACACCCTTTATATCAAAAAATAAAAAAAAGTATTTTTAAGTAGCATAAACCTTTAACTAAAAAAAGGTACTCCTGTTCGATAACAGCATTTATAGCAATTGTATAATGCTGTCGTTTGTTTTGCATTTCATTGTGATTATTATTTTTAAGGCCATGCATGTGACATACTATTATTTTTTTGAACTAAAATATATGAGAATTATAAGTTTTTGTCTATAACTACAAACAGGAAATATTAAGTATTTATTTTTTTAATTACTGATAGCCTATGTTGCACATGTATAGAATCATTATTGTTATTCTTATATTTAGTATAATATATATTTTTAAAATATAAATATACAACCAGGCAGCTTATTTGTTTGTCCACCACTGCATATAGCATATTTTTTTATATAGAATTGGCTTTGTCAATAAGATTTATCTCCTGGACAACAAAGCTGGGTTTGAGTTGGATGTAGATAAATTAAAGCGTTGTAGACAAGAACAAGTTTTTGTATAGTGGGAACATCTATGAAAATGGTTCTAAAATTTTTTTTTCATTTTCACGACACTAAAAATAATATTACAGCATTGTGGAGAGTCCCATAATCTTCGATAATTAAAATTAGAAAATGCATAAAATAAGAAAGAGCCTATATGGAATTAACAAACAAAATTATTAAATACAACCTTTATCAATATCGGACAGGGGTACCTTTTTTAGCTTAGGGCTAAAAAACCTAAAGCGGCAAGATATACCAAGGGGCCAGTTCCAAGCTTGTGGAGTCTGATTAAACAGACCGGCTTGGATAGCGTGCTCTAACCTATGGACGGAGGACACACAATAAACCTGAGCAGGTTGCAGTGTTAGAGGATATGCAATCCACCTCCTAATCTAATCTAATCTAATATGGAATTAACAAACAAAATTATTAAATACAACCTTTATCAATATCGGACAGGGGTACCTTTTTTAGCTTAGGGCTTAGGCAATTTAAAAATGCTGTTTAAACTCCTTTATTATACACGGTTTAAGGGTAAGTCCGCCCATGGCGACGTAACGATTTCAACCATTTTAAGGAGTCGTAACTAGTATTTATTATGTTAAAAACATTACCAAGTACTGTAAAAGTTATTTAAGAAAAACCAATCACACACATATCTCTGTAAAGAGGAGCTTTAGGAAAATATTTTATAGGAACTTGTCACATTTTTTTTATGTTCTATATAAATCCGGGAGATTGCCCACATATTCTTGGACACCCTGTATATCATACTAATACTAATCACTAAAAATTTTAAAAAATAAATTAGTTCTTTAAAGAATATAGAATGTTCTTTTAAATAACTTTTTAAATCTTTCTAGGTTACTTTTTCTAGTCTCTGCATTCGCTTAAAACTATTGTTTGTCAGTGTCGATGTCGGTTGACTGGACTTTTGACGACAAACTTGGGATAGTCAATAGAAAAACCCTTTTTATTAAAAAATATTATTTTTTCCCATAAAAATATGTCTCAAGGGTTTGGATCGACATTTTCGCTCTTAAATAACATATCTATATACACAATTTTTTCCTTTTTAAAAATACCGCATAGCAAAAAATAATATAATTTTACAAATTTCTTTTTAAAATAATTATTAACTATAATATCACAATTTAAAATTACGACTCAAGTACAATAATAATAAGTATATTTTACAGTCTTTTTGTGAGTATATTAAAATGTTTGAGAGTGGTACTTTTTTTCTATTCACTGTACAGATTATATAACTCCAATAAGAACTAAACGGAGCCATATTTGTAGATTTTCTGGTATTTAAAAAAATCCCTTTAAATAATATAAAAAAGGTTAGGTAAGATTTCTGTCAGATTCTACGGGACAACATAGAGAAGAAGGTTCTTATTTGTTTTAATACAAGAATAGCTGCAAATATTAGCCTATTCAGTGCCTATTGGAATAACATGTACCTTCCCTATTTTTTATTCCACTAAATTATATAACAAACTAATACAATTGACAAGTAAAACGATAAAAACATATACAAATAAACAAATTTAAATATCTACCTGAAATGGAACAACAACTACGGTTTTAGATTTTCTTTGCCAGGCTTTTGGGATGTGATATCTGAAATATAGATAATTATATAATATTGCGTTTTTAGAAATGTTAACTTTAAAAAACTGTTAGGATATGTGTAAAAGGTCTGAAAAGTGCTTATTTTAGAATACAGGTTAGACTTTTTAGGTTATATTTAACTTGAAAAAAATTGGCATTGTGCAATGACATTTTGAAATTCCTTTTTGAATGTGAAGATTTGGAAATCCTAAATTTTACTTACTACTAATAGTAGAAAAGGTAGCGCTATGTTTTTTCATACCAATTTTATACCAAATGAATTTTACTTGTAGCAGTAAAATTGAGTAATTATTTACAAACCGGACGCATCGCCGATTTTAATGAAATTTGGAATCTGGGATTTTTGGAGCGCTGATTACGAATCTGAAAGATTTTTAGTCGGACTTGTTTCGTTCTCGAGATATTCATTATCAGATTTGATAACCAAAACTAACCTGAATTCACTATTTCTTCTCTTCTTTTGCACTAAATTCCTAATTGCAAGCTAAATTGGTACTCAATATTTGATTTTCACCTTTTAAAACCCCATTTTTCTATTTATTTTACCCGTTTTTTCCATAAAATTACAAAGCTTCACTTTTCATCATTTAGATCGCAGTAGCCTTGGCACCGCCAAGGCTACTGCGATTTAAAGTATAGCTTTACAATTTTATGGGAAAAATGGTTAAAATAAATAGAAAAATGGGGTTTTGGAGGTGGAAATCAAATAATAAGTACCAATTTAGCAGAAAACTAAAGAATTGAGTGCAAAAGAAGGGAAAATAGCAAATTTAGGTTAGTTTTGGTTATCAAATCTAATGATAAATATCTCGAGAACGAAACGTGTCCGACTAAAAATTTTTCAGATTCGTAATCAGCGCCCCTAAAACCCCGTATGCCAAATTTCATTAAAATCGGTGATGCGTCCGTTTTGTAAATAATTACAAATGAGCGTCAGTCGCCGTTCCTGCGGTGGAATCGGTGGCAGCACATGAAAGTCGTTAAAAAAGTGACAGAAACTAATTTTATACCTTGTCAAAATTTTTGGGATAGTTTTATAAAACAGTTTTCATCCGAAGAACGGCTTCAAATTATATTATATGCTAAAAATGATATTGTTACAGACTTTCAAAAATGTGTTTAGGTTATAGAATTTTAGAGAGTTAGGATCATTTAATTTAGTTTGTTAATTTATTTAAATAATTTACCTTAATTTTTCCAAGTTCATTCACCACTTTCGAAGGTTTCCGAAAACGCCCGAATTATCCATTAAGAACTTCTTATGCCATCCTGTACCAAAGACAATCTGTATAAAGACGTTTCACTTATGACGTATCATGGACTATATATCCGTCTCTTTCTAGAAACTCGTGGATGGTTCAAATTTTTAGTATCTGCGCATTTTTACAGGGCCGATCGTACAGAAATGAGCCCCATTTTGCCGTTGCCAAACAGGTTTGATGTTGCCAGATGTAAAGAATGTTCTTTAAATAGGATATTTTTGACCATAAAATTATCTACGTTGGGCTCTTTACAAGAAAATATATTATTGAGTGCCAATCATAAACTGTATAAATTTTTGCTGTTAAAAAGGTATTTAAAAAGACCTTTATTTTTGGGTAGTATCTTTTTAAAACTGAAATTCTATTGCGGTAGCTATCATATTCTTTAGTTTTACGCTTTACTGCAGGATTTGTCTAACAAAGATCTGGCAACCTTGCCAACCTCGTTCAAGTTCAAATTAAACGACAAATGACGCCAAAACGCCATTTTCTACCTGTTGATTAGTAGACGCTGTGAATTTGTGCTTTTTCGGTGATTTTAAAGGATTATACTTACATTGTATATTCTATAATTGTGTGTGTGTGTTTAGTGTCGGATTATTTTGAGCAAAGAATAAACTAATAATAGTTAAACAACATGGGAAAATATTATTGCATCGTTCCCGGTTGTACAAACAATACGGATCAAGATTTGAGTTTTTTCAGAATTCCTCAGGACTCCAGGTAAGTCAAGTTTATTCTAGTGTTTTAATAATTATAGCTTGCTTTATTAAAGAGTATTTTACTTTTATTAAACTAAATTCACGAAACGGTAAAAAATGCCCCATAAAATACCAATTCTCAAGAATAAAAACAATATTTTACTATTAACTTGTTTTGCTTTTACAAAAGTACATTTTATGAAGTTTAAGGGGGACTATACCATCATTATTTTTTTATAAAATGGTTTTTAAATCGTGTTGGATTATAAACATTACAAATCAAGTAGGTTTCTCAGTTTATTTAGAAATAAAGGTTTAAAATGTGAGGCTGTTTACAGCCAAACTCAAAACTAATTTGACATGCTACGTAAATAGTATGGAATATATTTATTTACTTCATTTAGATAAAAGCAAATTAATTTTTAATTTATGTATGATATTCTTCCTTATATGTCTAAAATATAAACCTCGATAGAATGTCTATGTGGTGTTTATGTCCTGTAAATATTTTTTAAAAAACATTTTAGTACATACATACATATACCTATTGATATAAAATATGTGTTGGGCTATGTTGGGTTCTTTTATCAAAACACCTACAGGTAAATAAAAAAACTAGTGGTGTAGATTGCCATTTTTAGTTCCTTTATTAAACCTCACTCCACTGAGACATAATAACATTTTAAAATTATAATGAATGCTTAAGATATCTCTACATTTATGAGGTTATATTCATAATAATGGCATATATTTTTTTAGATATTTGGTTTGGATAAAAAATTGTTGTCGACCAGACCTGAGCCACCTGTCTGCACAGCATTTACATAACACCTACAAAGTATGTTGTGAGCATTTTGAAGAAGATGCATTTTCAAGTCTTCTTAAGAATCGTCTAAAAAAGACTGCCATGCCAACTATTTTTAAAAATAAAGGTAAAGACATTTTATTCATGGTACATTTAAAAATTTGGAAATAGTAGTTTTATATGGATTGCATTTTGGGTTTTAGACCATGCAGAACTTTTTATAAAGAATTACTGTTTTTCATAAAATTAATAATAAAAAAGTTTTCCGTATGGTGCGAACTTAAGTAGACAAGCTGTACAGTGTGGACGTAAATAGTCCCCCTGCTAACTTTTGAACCCTTAACTTTTTCTTTATAAAATTTAGGTATGACTAATGGGAGGATAAAAACTACTTTTTGACGTAAAGATGATAGTTGCAACAATCAACATGGCGGATGGGCGCCATCTTAGGAAAAAAATTAAATGGAAAGGGGGTCTTGTGGCATATCATTTTAAAGCTCGTGACGAGTATTTTATAACCCTTGAATATAAAGTCAATATCTTCACCTGTTACAAAATGGCAGTACTTTCAAAATTATCTAAATTACCGATTTGGATGGCCATATTTCCGAAACTAATAAAGTTAGATGTACTTAATATGGTATTTTCTTAAAGCTCTTTTAAAGATCTTTTTAATGATAAATAAATATACAGGGTGTTTCATTAAAAAAATTAGTACTTTTTGTCCTACCCGGTATATTATTATCAGTATCACCACTGGAAAGATATTTAAAAGGGCTTTAAGAAAATACCTTAATAAGTACATCTAACTTTATTAGTTTCAGAAATATGTATATCCATCCAAATCAGAAATTTAGGTAATTTTTAAAGAACTGCCATGTTGTATCAGGTGAAGATATTGACTTTATATTCTAGGGTTATAAAGCACTTGTTACGAGCTTTAAAATTATATGCCACAAGACCCCTTTCCATTTAATTTTTTGATAAAATATGGCGCCAATCCGCCATCTTGATTGTTGCAACTATCATCTTTACGTCAAAAAGTAGTTTTTATCCTCCCATTAGTCATACCTAAATTTTATAAAGAAAAAATTAAGGGTTCAGAAAGTTAGCAGGGGGGACTATTTAAGTCCACACTATTACCAGACATGACCCTTTTACTTTATTTTTATTTGCGTATTAATTTTTATCTCTTAAGTGGACCACTCTGTATTTTTCTTTTATTTAAGAGAAATAGAAAATAATTTATCTAGTCTACCAATAATGCTTTATCTATGAGTACTGTATTTTACTTGGAACAATAAATTCATTTTAAAGTAAAATAAAAATATAGTAGGGATTTTAAGAAAAGAAAGATTTCTATAATTTTTATAAACTTAGAAGTTACTATTTTTGTAATAATTTAAAGTAAGCTTAAAAGATTAGATTTTAGTAATAAAAATAAGATAAGTTTCTTTAGCGATGCCTATACCAAAAATGTATGGTTTTTAGATATTTAAGGTTTTTTTTTAATTCATGACAAGTATTTTTTTTCATAAAGAAGAACTTTGGTATTTTAAATGAAACATCCAGTATATTTGTCAACATTCTTAAAATTTCATCTTCCCAATTAAAAAAAAATACAATATAAGCTATGGTTATTTTAAGAAATAAAGCATTTATTGAGATCTAAAAATTCACAGCATGAAAATTAAGAATATAATTTATCAATAAAAATGTGTTACCATAAAAGCAGCAACAAAGGTATGGGACAATTTTTTGCAGGACGATAAATGCGGTCTTTTTAAATATAACATAGCTTATGTTACATTTTTTAAAGGGGAATAAATTTTTTTAAAGAATATTGACAAATATACTGAGTGTTTCATTTAAAATACCAAAGTTCTTCTTTATCAAAAACATAATTGTCATGAATTTGTCAAAAATCTTAAATGTCTAAAAAACCGTACATTTCTGGTATAGGAATCGCTAAAGAAACTTTTCTTATTTTTATTCCTAAAATCTAAAAATGGCCCAATATACAGGGTGTTCCATTTGAAAAAATCAAGTAAAGATCGATTGAAGTTTTAAATATTGTGAGGATATTTTTGAGCACCCTGTATGTTGAAATTAGTTTAAACTTATAGAAGGGCATCTGTTGGCCCTCCTCAATCAAATTTAATATTTTTTGGATACAGTAACCTTTTTCACGACTTGGAATTTTTTTTATGTATCGATGTTTTTTCATATTTTTTTAAGAAAATTTGATATTCTTAAAAACTTATAATTTGATAAGTCTAATATTGTACACATGTATAGACAAACATAAGAGTCCAAATATGTAAAAATATTCGGGGTGTTCGATTAAGAAAAAACTGATCAAATAGTGGTAGAACAAATTTGAGTACCCTGTATAAAATCAAAATGTTTTCTAAAAATTGACTTTTATCTCCTATTCATAAAACACTTTAAATGAAATCTCTAGCTTTCATAGTTTAGGTGCTATAGAAGCCCGACGCACTAATGAAGCACCTGTATATCAATTAAATATTTTATATTTTGCAGCTTGTGCCATTTACATTAAGAGCTGTAAGTGTTAAAGACGGTAATACTTATTATGTATCTACTGCCATTTCAGCATTAAACTCCGCTCGTATAATCACAAAAGCATCCGATAAAACTATTTCAAAATTAGTTCCTAACATATTTTACTTAGTCTTTATTGCAGCTGTATTTATCTTACTTTTTTGGTTTTAGATCACCCCAACATTAGTTTAGAAAATTCTGAATCTGGACTTTCAACAGTAAAGGCTCCTGAACTGCGGCAATTTATAAATCCTGAAGATTGTCAGCCAAGTACTTCACATGGTAAATAAATAATTAATTATTAATTACAGACTTACTAGAATGAAACTTGCTATAAACAGGGATTAAAATAGTATTCTTTATAAGGGTTAATGCATAAAAAAAAAATTGGAGGTAAATATATAATAAAAAATGTCTCGTAAATTTTGTCAAGGCTGGAAAGTATGGTATTCGCTACGATAATCACCATAATGTAACATGGAGTTATAACGAAAAATATACTTTTATGGAACAGCTATGCTTAGATTACATAAAAACTCGAAGAGATATTGAACAAGACCACAATATTATGCAAGCGCGTTTGGACAAGCTTTTGAACGATCATCAGCGGGGTGCTACTGCGGGTCAGCCCAGTACAGCGACAAACTTAAGTGATGATTTAGGGTCGGTCGGTTGCAATGTGGTGAATGAAGAGGCCCTGGACCATTGCAGTGTTGTGCCTATTGGAAAACAGTTTTTTCGACCAAAGTGTTACTCAGCAAGAACCTAACCTGAATAATGGTGTCGATGGCGGAGCTCATACCAATAAAAACTCTCTCAGTATTATCTATCAAAATGTGCGAGGACTGAACTCGAAGTTGAGCGAATTTTGTGCGAGTGTCTGGGCTACATCGGACGAATATGAAATAGTTGTTTTAAGCGAGACCTGGTTGCATGATGGTGTTAGCGATGGTGAGTTGTTTCCCAATATGTTTAATGTCTTTAGAAAGGATCGTGTTTGTAATGCCAACTGTAAATCTAGAGGGGGAGGAGTGTTGATAGCAACAAAAAACAGTTACAATATTGATATTATGAATACACAATTTAGTGATAATAACATAGATCTTGTCTGTATAAAATTTAATTTTAGTGAATTCAAATATATATATATTTTTGCAATATACGTTACACCTACTTGTACTCTGCAATCATATGAAAACTTATATGAATTTTTGGAAAGGCAGCGTTATTTATTTAACTCAAACTTTGTAATTATAGGTGACTTAAACTTATCACATTTGAAGAAATATTATGACAGTGGTGAAACGGATAAATTTGTTGAAAGTTTTATACAGTTCTTAAGTTTTTATAATGTTAATCAATTTAATCGAGAGCCTAATTATATGAATCGAATATTGGATGTTGTTATCACAAAATCTAATTGTAAAGTGGTTAGAAGTGACTTTGGTTTAGTCACAGAGGATCGATACCACCCCTCACTTAAAATCTCTATAGCCATACCAAATTTAATTAAAAAAGAGATAGTCTCCACTACTTCATCTTATAATTTTAGAAAAGCCGACTATTTATCGTTATACTATAGTTTCTCTAGAGTAGACTGGAAGTTTCTTGAAGTCCATACCAATGTCAATGAAGCTGTTACTGATTTCTATAACAAAATATATGACATTTTTGACATGCATATTCCAAAAACTAAACAAAAATCAAAAAAATATCCGACTTGGTTCAACAGATTAATTATAACTAAGCTTAGAAGTAAAGAAAAACTAAGGAAAAAATACAGCAAAACTAAAGATATTAACATATATTTACAATATAAAAAAATAAGAAAAGAATTAAAGTCTGATATTAAAAATGCTGAAAAAGTATATCTAAATACAATACAAAGAAATATTGGTGTGGACTCACGATCCTTTTGGTCTTTCATTAATAGTAAAAGAGGCTCTTTTCATATTCCCAATAGAATGTCCTTGAATGGTGAAGAGTTTAGAGGAGGTGAGGAAATTTCTAATGCCTTTGCAAAATATTTTAGTAGTGTATACTCACATGATCAAGGAAACAACCCTAATATTTTGAAAAATATCAATGCCCCAACAGTATTGCTGAATAGTGTTGCAATTAAAGACGTGTTGGAATCCCTAGGGGAATTAAAGGACGGTAAAGCAATTGGGCCGGACAAAACTCCATCATTTATATTTAAGGGATTTCAAGAACTATTGTCAATTCCTTTGTTATTCTTATTTAATTTGAGCCTACAAACTAACACATTCCCAGATGAATGGAAAAAAGCTAGGATATGTCCAATATTCAAAAAAGGTGATAAGTCAGATATAAGTAGCTACCGTCCAATTGCAGTGCTGTCTACACCGGCCAAGGCGTTCGAATCAGTTATTTTTAAGTATATATATTTGTCGGTCCAACATGGTATTGCAATTTTTCAACAAAGGGAAAAGTCGACTGTGAGCAATTTAATGGCAATAACCCAGTATGTCTCGGATGTTTTAAATACACGTGGCCAGGTAGATGTTGTCTATACAGATTTTGAAAAAGCATTTGACAAGGTATCTTTTACGATCTTAATTGATAAATTGGATAAAGAATTTGGTTTTCATCCTAACTTAATTAAATTTTTAGAATCATATCTCCATAATCGCCAGCACAATGTGTTTATAAAGGGTTACAAGTCGAATACATTTAAACCGACGTCAGGCATACCACAGGGATCCAATCTTGGCCCTCTGTTATTTCTTCTGTACATAAATAGTGTCACTACAGTGGTAAAAAATGTCTCTTGCTTGCTTTTTGCTGACGACCTAAAAATCTATTATGAGATAAAAAATTATGAAGACTGCAATAAACTACAGGCAGATATAGACAACATTTCCGATTGGTCCTTAGACAATAAGCTTTATTTTAATATAAGAAAATGTGTGGTTCTTACATATACAAGAAAATTAACACCAATAATTTTTCCATACATTGTTCAGGGCTCTCCTCTATCTAGAGTGTCACAAATAAAGGATCTGGGTGTAATTTTTGATTCAAAGTTAAACTTTAATTTACATATTGCTGATGTGGCGGGTAGAGCTTGCAGGATGTATGGTTTTATTGTGCGAAATACAAGAGATTTTAGAAGTTCTGAGTGTTTAAGACAATTGTATACATCTTATGTAAGAAGCATTTTGGAATACGCGAGTATAATTTGGTGTCCTTATTATGAATGTCACAAATATTCTCTTGAAAGGATACAAAATAAAATGACCCGATACATTTACTTTAGAGAAGTGGGCATTTATGATTTTACTATACCATCATCCTCCCTTTGTGACAGATATCATTTGGAATCCTTAGAAAAACGCAGACAGATATCTTGCATGCTCTACTTGCATAAGACAGTAAATGGACTTTTTAATGATACGACATTTTTAACAAATCTCACTTTTAATACCCCCATTTACAATACTAGAAATCCAGTAACTTTTTATATGCCTAGTGTAGCCAATAACAATAGTCAGTTAGGATCTCCATTGTACAATATATGTAGAATCTATAATAGAATCCAAAATAGTGTAGATGTATTTAGTGATAGTTATAACAGATTTAAGGCTAGAATTAGAGATATACTGTGATTTTCTGTTGTTTTGATTGTTTAATAACTTTTAACCTTCTGTTTTTTTTCTACTTTTTGTACTTAGTAATAGGATTCATTCATGTAATAAATCTGTTAAGTGCAATAAATAAATAAATAAATATCGTTATGAAATTAAAATGGGATATTTAATATTGCTATCCACTATTGTGGTATAATTCAAGAAAAACATTTTTATGTTACATTATAAATTACTGGAACTTTCAGAAATAACCACATGAAAGGTTAATAAGTAATATCTATTTTAGATACTGGAATACAGACACCTGCAACACTTTCCAGTGACAGTCCAAGAAAACATGGTCTAAGATTGCAGATAAAAGGCCTTAAAAGAAAATTGCAGTTTGGCGCTACCTGCAAAAAGAAGAAGCCACTTTTAAGGAGGAGTTTTTCAAGTTTGCAGTGAAAATTTCTCAGAAGGCTTTTGCAATATTATTAAATCCAACTTAAATTTAAAAAAACAGATGGCAGTCCTAAAGGAAATCGATACACTTCTGACTATAAACAATTTGCCCTAACTTTATATTTCTTAGGTCCCAAAGTGTATCGATTTCTTTCAAAAATAATGTGTTTACCATCAAAAAGTACTCTTTACAGAATCACTAAACACTGGAACTTCACTACAGGGTTTAACAAAAAGGTATTTGAGATGATAAAAGTAAAAGTATCTGCCATGAATGAAATTGACAGGGATTGCATACTGACAATTGATGAAATGTCAATTAAAAAGTTTTTATTTTATAATTTTTCCAAGGATGAAATAATTGGTTTTTATGAAACTTTGGCAGGAAAGTCATATGACCCCGCTAAGAGTGTTTTAGTACTTATGGCACGGGGCATTTCCTCAAACTGGAAGCTTCCTGTTGCCTACTTTTTATAAATGCTGCCACTGGGGAAAATTTAAAAAATATAATTAAAGAAGGTATAACATATTTACAAAACACGGGCTTAAATGTTATTTCATTGATATCAGATCAAGGTTCTAATTTTTTTAGTGTAGTTAAAAACATGGGTGTCACACTAGAAAATCCATTTTTTATTATTAATAATAAAAAAATATTTTATATGTATGATGTACCACACCTTTTAAAGTCTATAAGAAATACTTTTTTAACTACAGAATATCTGTAGGTCACTCCTCTGCAGAAAAAAAATGGTTGGTAGATTTTTATGAGAAGGATAAAAGTAGTCAGGTTCGTCTGGCTTCAAAGTTAACTCAGGATCATATATACCCCAACTGTTTTAAGAAAATGAGAGTAAAACTGGCTTCACAAGTTTTTAGTGCTACAGTGGCTGCTGACTTGAGTACATATGTTGCATTAAAAGGACTAAGTCCAGAAGCCCGTTTTACTGCAACCTTTATCGAAAAAATAGATAAAATATTTGATTTATTTAATTCTTCCCAAGTAAAAACTCATAAAGAATTTAATCATCTTTTATTGGGTCCGAAAAACAAATTAATTTTTTAAATGAAATGTATTCCTTTTTTCAAAATATGAAGGTAGAACAATACCTAAAAAATGAAAATAAATGGAAAGATGTCACAAACAGTGTTAAATGTATAAAGGGCTGGCAGTTTAATATTAGATGTTTATTAAGTATGTGGGACTTGTTAAAAAATAAACATACTAGACTTCATACAAGGCGATTTAACCAGGATTGCTTAGAACATTTTTTGGCAAAATTAGACAGCAGTTTGGTAACTGCCGAAATCCCACTGCCCAACATTTTTCTCAAGCTTTTAAAAACTCTTTGCCTTAAACTTTTTAATCATTCTAAAAGTGCTAATTGCTTGGAAGATTTAGACCAACTTCTTTTGTCAGTTACTTCCGAAAGGATTGAACAGTTTAATTGTTTGGTTATGCCACAACGTACTGTATTTTCAAAATTAACAGTAGAAACAACTGAATACACAAGTATTAGTCTTCCCAAGAAAAATGCCTTGAACTATATAAGTGGCTACTTAATGAAAAGTACTTTAAAAAAACATACTTGTGATATTTGTACCAAATTTGCTAAAGAAAACACAGATTTATCAGATGATAAATTTTTTACTTATTTCAAAGCATATGAAAATAAAAATAAAGATACATATGGCTCCTTACTTACACCCCCAGAAAGTTTTGTGGAATACATATTTCAGTTAGAAAATAAATTTTATGAAATCTTTCCACAATTATCACTTCAAGGAAATGTTAGTATTAAGTTGTATAATGAATTAAAAAACATTGTTCTATTACATCCATGTACACATTTTAATCAAAAATATCTTATTTCATTGTATATTAGAATGCGGATTTTTTATTCACTTAAATATGTTAATCGAGATTTGGCCATGACCAAAAGTAATGAGAAAAATTATAAATTGGATATTGTAAAAAATCTTTGATATATTAAATCTTTTATTATAAAAAATAAATTTTATTAAGTTCCATCCATAGAATTTCCATTTTTAATGTTAATATTCTAGTTATAGTAGTCATACTGTATGTTTATGATAACTGGTGTAGAAAAGGGTATGACAAACGAAGAATTTTTGGAAGAGATTATTCGTATGAATGATGAAATAGAAACAGAACTGGGTTATAAGGTGGAAAATAAAATAAAAGTTATAGCAAAAAAACAATGCAGAAATCCACGTAAAGAAAACTGGATCCTCCAGTCATCACCTGATATTGCGAAATGGTTCCTCAAGAAAGAAAAAATTAATCTCGACCTTATTAAAGTATATGTTCGTGAACACTTTAACCTAGCAATATGTTTTAAGTGCGCTAAATTTGGACATGTAGCTAAGTACTGTCAGGAAAACCAGTGTTGCCATAAATGCGATGGAGAACATCAAGGTAAGGACTGCATTACCGAAATATTGAAATGTCCAAATTGCACAAAGTTAAAGTTAAGCCCCGAACTAAGTCAGCACTCTGCGAGAGATATTAATTGTCCAGTTTACCAAAGAAAATTAACACAGTTTCAAAGCCACATAAATTATACACAAACTGAACCTAATTTTTTATAGACAATTCTAAAAGCAAGAAGCCAACCTATACAAAAAATAAATTAAAGAGTATTATACATCAAAATGTCCAGTCATTAGGAAATAAGATCGATCGCATAAATGATTTTCTACAAACGCAAACAAACTGTGATGTACTTTGTATCACTGAACACTGGAAATCGGAGGAACAGCTAAAAAAATTGGCGATTAAGGACTTTAGATTGACATCAATGTATTGCCGAGAAGAAGGACAACATGGAGGAGCAGCAGTGTATTGTAGGAAAAAACTAAAGTGCCAAGCTAGGACAAAACTAAATAAGTTATCAGTGAAGGGAATTTTTGAATGTGCGGTAGTGGAATGCGAGTTTGATAAGGATAAGGCAATAGTGATATCTGTATATAGGCCACCAACAGGTGATATAAGAATGTTTTTCGATAAGATGGAAAAACTGGTAGCAAAAATGTTTTGTGAAAATAAAAATATTTTTATAGCGGGTGACTTTAATATAGAATTACTTAAAGATGACAAAACAGGGACCGAATTTGTGACAATGATGAGCTCGTTTAATTTAAGTACATCAATATTTCAAAATACAAGAATAACAGCATCATCTGCCACGTGTATAGACAACATTTTCACAAGTTCGGATTTTATAACTGCTAATGTCATAGAAAATTTTATTTCAGACCACACAGCCCAAAAAATTGTGTTTAAAACACTTGGCAAATCTAACTTGCCCGAGTATAAAAGAATTTTCTCAGATATAAATAAGAATAATTTTTTGTGCTGTTTGAGAAGTCAAGACTGGATAAATGTTTATAAACTGGATAAAAACGACGTAGATACCCAATGGAGTATATTTTTAAGTACATATAAGCGCATTTTCGATCAGAATTTTCCTCTAAAGTTAATTAATAATAATAATTGTAAAAAAAGTTAATGTGACATCTCCAGAATTAGTAGATTGTAAACGTAGGTTAGATATTTTGTTAACTTTGAGTAATAATAATAATAAGTATATGGAAGACTATAAAAACACTAAAAAAGAATATGATAATATCTTAACAAATATGCGTACTAGAAGTTACGAAAATAGAATCACTAATTCAGACAATAAAATGAAATGCATGTGGTCTATCACTAAAGAAATAACTGGCAATATAAGCAATCAAAATGAAATACAGTTAGAGGGAAATGCTGAGAGTATTGCGAGTAAATATAATAAGTTTTTGATATCAGTTGTGCCTAATATGTTAGAAAAATTAAAATCACTTCCTTTTAGTTGTAATATCGAGCAAAACAACCAGTCAATGTATTTAAAACCATTTAGTCCTAAGGAAATATTTGAATTAGGTAACGACATAAAAAATAAACATAGTAGTGGAATAGATGAAATTCCTACAAGTATTATGAAAATGTCTATCGGAGTTTTGCAGGAGATATTGTGCTTTTTAATTAATAGTTCACTAAGAAACGGTATATT
>JACEGR010004900.1:0-80796 GCA_014170235.1 Listronotus bonariensis
GATATTAAAAATTATCAGAAACAAATTATGTTAAAGATTTTAAATAGCATTTGGATATGCAAATTGGTTAATTAAAAAAAAATACCATTTTTTTGCGATAACAAGCGTTTCCGTGACTTTTCGCTGTTTTGGCAGTTCTTAAGCTTTTATTACATATCAGATTTTGAAATAAGTGTTAACTAATGTACAAACCTAAATTTTCATCCTAACGCATAAATATAAATAAAAGCACTTTTTTCTGAAAATAACCAGGTATGCATATTAAAATATTATTTTTAATCCTAAACCTCTTTTCTTTATAAAACGTTTTAGCATAAAAAAAGTTAGGTACCTACTTTTTCTTAAGCAAAATT
Organism: Listronotus bonariensis; assembly: GCA_014170235.1. Classification (NCBI taxonomy): domain Eukaryota; kingdom Metazoa; phylum Arthropoda; class Insecta; order Coleoptera; family Curculionidae; genus Listronotus; species Listronotus bonariensis. Next base: position 354 of record JACEGR010004900.1, read on the forward strand.
TATATTTTTAAGATACCTCGTATACCACTGCAAAAATTAATTGTAAATAGAAAAGTATTAGGGATTTTAAAATAGAACCCAGTGACGTACGTTTATTTTTTCCATTGACTTTTATTTTAAAGTTACAACACAAAGTTGTTTTTTTTTAATGAAACATGCTGTATACTTTATCACCATCTACTATTTTTTAGATTTCTATGATCATATTTTTAAAACTATAAGAAATAATTATATTTAATGTGGTATTTTTAAACCTCTTTAAAATATCTTTGCAATGCTAATATAATATACAAATTGTTTCGTAAAAAAATCCTGATGGTAACTTTATTTCCAACTTTGTGTTGTAACTTTAAAATATAAGTCAATGACAAAAGTATAAGTACGCCACTGAATTCTACGTAAAAATCCCTAAAACTTTTTATTTATTTATTTTTCTTATCCGTAATATCAAGCGAGTTATAAGTGCCTGGCCAAATTGACAAAATATGGAAAATACTCTGTATCTCCAAAATAAATCCACTTGGCAATGATTTAATTTCACCACTGAATTTGTTTTAAAAATCGAAATCGAGATTGCGCAATCAGATTTGTTCTATCTCTTTTAGTTTTTGCTATACCCTGCAAAGTCAATAAAATGGCGCCACCCTGTACATTATATACAACTGCCATTGACTATCCAACGCTGTTTGAAAATAGACATAAGCGTCTTAACAAAAGAGAGAGGAGCAAAATAGAAAATTAGGATTAGTTACGTGACCACTTCGCCTAAGCCAAACAACTAATCGACCTCTCGACTTACCTTTACGGATTTTCAATATTTATTAGACCTACGACATTGAGAACAATGTTCCCAAATGTTAGAAAATCTATTTTAGAAATGATTTAAACAAAAAACGAAGACATAAGTCTTTTGGGAAAATTGTTTTTAATGCTCGTGGTCTTAATAAAATTTTATGTTAAGTAGTTTAAAAACATTAAATACATTTTTAAATCTAGAGTTAAAGCGTTATCCATAAGAAAAAAATGATGTGAAACATTAATTTAAAGGGATTTTTAAACTTTACATTAATTAAACAGAAAAAAAACCAGAAATATGCGTTTGTTTTTTAAAGTTGTGACGTACCTTTTTAAGGTAGCCTTTTCACATATTGCGAAAGACAGTTCTTTTGTCGGAGGCAGGGGTAAGTTGACCACTCTGAACCAATTGTATATCCTTTTTTTTTTTGTTAAATATATTAATATATTGATTATTTTGAGAGAATACTCAGTGTATATCTAGGTAACACTTGAGTACTAAACACAGTTGTTACCTTAGAAGAAATTGGAAAGCACCTGGCTAGCAATAAAACAAAAGGTGTTAGCCACTACCACTAAATTTTTTGTTTTAATCTAAACCCATTATAGGTTTTTAAATAAAATAAAAATGGTTATTTATCATAACTTTGTTCAATTAAATAAAAATTAAGAACTTTTTACACAAGGTTATTAAAAAATAATAGTAGCAATCTTGGCAATTTAAAGCTTAAAATAAGATTAAATTAAAAGGGGTCCATACTCGCAAGAACTTTTGCGTACGGATACTTTTATAAATTCATATATAAAAAATTGCCATTAAGGCATCACAATAATTTTTTTCACCCTTTCAGGGTCATCCCACCCAGGTCCGACGACCGCCCCCTAGGTGGTGCACTGCAGCCTGAAGGCTTATTGTACCTTGACCCCTACTCCTTCTCATTCACACACCATTCATTCCATAACTTGGATGGTTGTTGCTCGGTCCGCATCCCCGAGCAGAACACCGTGTGCCGCTGCCCGAAACACCGCTGTCGCCGGACACCCATCCAAATTATGGGCGCGCATTTCACTGCTTAACTCCGGTGATCGACGCTTGCCGATACAACCGAAGCCGCCACAAGCGCGCCTTCATTAAATACGTTAATTGAGAGTCCCTTTCTTTTTAATAAAAGTAAAAGAAGTTTAAGTAGTAATAAAAAATATGGTTATTAATATTATTAATTAATACTGTGACGTATAAATTTTTGGAATTTTGGAATTACATATATGGTCACTTTACGTCACTGGGGCAAATGTACCATATGGAACTATCTTCGTGGGACCATGAGACCGGTGGACCATCAAAACTAACTTTTTATTTTTTAAAACCCAACTTAACTTATTGAACTAATTAAATTTAGTACGGGCATATCCCTAGGGATAGCCCGTACGGGGCTTAACTCAAACTTTAACTTTATGCCTTACTTTACTAACTACTTTTCTGATAAACAATTAATCCCCGTCTTAAAATTTTGTTCTCTTTAAATATTAAATTTTTCAGTATTTGTTTTGCATTTCTAGGTAACTCGCTTGTTTAATGTTTTTGTTTTATTATTATAAGAGTAACCTAGAAAATTGTTTGATTTCTACTTTTTAAACCTTGACACTTCACGTATTGTTTTATGTACCAAATTTCCCAATGTTAAAGTAACCCAATTAAAATTTAAATTTCCCAAAAATGTATATTTTTAAAATCCCCAAAATGTATACTTTTTTATACTAGGTGTTCACATATGCCCCTTCCCTGAAAGCGTTGGACCCACAACGCTATTAGCAATGAGCCAAATTTACTTTAAACCCTTTTAAAAAAATTAGCAATATTATCGAAAAACGATAGTTCCATATAGCTTACAATTATTTAAAACCTAACATCATGTTACTTAATATATAAATTATATTTATCGTAAATAATCTTAACGTTTTATAAAATTTTTTGTTTTTTCCAATTATTTTTTTTTCAAAAAAATGCACGAAAAAATGTAAAAATAGTTTTTTTCTAAAAATAATGCATTTAAGTGATAATTAACATTATGACTCTTTTTAATTTTTAAACATTCTTTCGAATAAATTATCTAAAATAATTATTTAAAAAGTTCTAGAGATGTTTTTGCTGAAATAATTAGTTCAAATAAGATTTTAGCTTAATTGTTAAAAACCTTTTTAAGCTTTTCTTTAAGTAGGTACTTTAAATAAATATAGTTTTAACGGTAAGATTATTTTTAGACAAAAAATTACCTAATTATTGTTACTCATAAATTGTAATTTTTTTATTAATCTTTAAGTTTACTAGATATTTATGTACTACACGAACAGCTAAATAAGCAAAAAAGTTGTTATTTAAAACTGACCAGTCCTGTAACAATAAAAGTGAACTTGGCCTTGTCTCGTCAGCAAAACGTTGAACCATTAAAATAGTAATTCAATGATTTATTTAATATACCAGTGGGAAAGAAAATAATTAACTATGTTTTACATGTACTATTAATTAGGTGACTTTTTTCTATTTCATCTTTTGCCCTTTTTTAAATTTATTGGATAGTTTAAAAACAAAAAAAAATATCTCTTACATAAAAAGAAAATCAAATTTTTTAAAATATTTATACTTAGAAATTAACCTAATATTTCACATTTTTCTTATACTAGCCATTATAAAAAAATTGCGTCCACCTTGCCTGCCTGTCCATGTCCTTGATGGTGCGTTCCATTGGCCATTTGTCCCGTACTTCTCCACGTACCATTGTCTGCCTTTCATTCCCATTTTCTTCTTCCACATCCGGTTACTGCAACTTCATGCCAATTTACCCATATCCTGAGCTTTCTCAGGGCCGCTTAACTGTCTTGTACCCCACCATTCAAGACCATACTTCAGAGCTCTTCCCCATACTAGAGCTGCGGCTTCCAGTGCTAATGCAGCCTCATGCTGCTTCTGAACTCCGTCTTCACGACGTACCATACAACTTCGACACAAATAAATATATTTCCATATTCTTCTTTATCACCTCTGGCTAACACCATTTAGCCATATTTGAAAACTGAAGATATACCTTATCTTCCTTTTCTTGTAGCTACGCTGCTACCTCCTTGCAGCTATGCTACGCAACATATTTTTCCCCATCTTCGTCCTTTCACACACATTTCTTCTCCGGGGAACGGGACGCCTTTACCATATATATGGTATTTTCTTCCACAAATAAACTGAGGGGTAGGAAGGGCGTACCATAAGCGACTTTTCCTATCGCTTCACAAAGGGCACTGGAACTAGGGCGGGCACAGCTTACCATAACCGACGTTTCACAAAGGTCACTGGGAACAGGGGCGCCTCCACCATATGTGACGTATAAATTTTTGGAATATACATACAGGGTCACTTTACGTCACTGGGGCAAATGTACCATATGGAACTATCTTCGTGGGACCATGAGACCGGTGGACCATCAAAACTAACTTTTTATTTTTAAAACCCAACTTAACTTATTGAACTAATTAAATTTAGTACGGGCATATCCCTAGGGATAGCCCGTACGAGGCTTAACTCAAACTTTAACTTTATGCCTTACTTTACTAACTACTTTTCTGATAAACAATTAATCCCCGTCTTAAAATTTTGTTCTCTTTAAATATTAAATTTTTCAGTATTTGTTTTGCATTTCTAGGTAACTCGCTTGTTTAATGTTTTTGTTTTATTATTATAAGAGTAACCTAGAAAATTGTTTGATTTCTACTTTTTAAACCTTGACACTTCACGTATTGTTTTATGTACCAAATTTCCCAATGTTAAAGTAACCCAATTAAAATTTAAATTTCCCAAAAATGTATATTTTTAAAATCCCCAAAATGTATACTTTTTATACTAGGTGTTCACAATACATTTACCATTCATTCCATAATTTGGATGGTTGCTCTTCACTGCTTTACTCCGGTCATCGACACTGCCGATACAACCGGAGCAAGCACAAGCTCACCTATAGTTATCCCTCGGTGTCCTGTTTTCCTGAACTAAAGTTGGACTTCCTGGTTACCTTATCTCTGATTATTTACAATTTTATACATTCTATGTACATCTCTGGACCAAACCAGCAAAGATCAGTTCAACTATAAACCATCAATTAAGATCTACACAAAACAACTTCTTCCTTCCAAACCCTATAACACTCTCCAGAAGAGATTTAATCGTCCACAACAGACTTAAAATAGGCCACTGCCAACTGACTTATTCACATCTCCTATATAATACAGACCCACCTCTGTGCGACACATGCTCCACCTCACTGACAGTTAAACACCTCTTGATCGAATGCCCCAATTACGCAACACAGAATCTCGAACAACCTACAAACCGATCATCCAAAATATCTATCTATCTATCATTGATTGGTGGTAAAAAACTAGCATTCCACGACGTAAAAAAGTAAATTCCAATTTTTACATATCCTTAAAAATTTAGACACATGGTTTCAAAACCTGGTGATTTTTAAAAGAAAAGTGTCTAACCATTTTTCAAATCATTTAGGGGTTTCGGACAAAAAAAGAAAACAACTCCAGTGACTTTAACTGGCTCAACGTCAAACGGGAAGTAAAACGGCAAAAATTCAAAATGAAATTTGATCTTAAAAGTTTTTAGTTTAAAATTAGGGAATGTGGGATATTACCAACCAAAACCGGGTCTAGATTTTCACACTCCTTATGGCAGGGGTGGCCAACCGGTCGATCGCGACTATAAGTCGATCGTAGCAAAAATATAAATACCTAGAACCAGAGCCGTGCCTACCGGGTGGTGCAAGACACCAGGGCGCAACGCATGTAAAAATAAATGGCGGAAGGTCGGAGAAAGGGCAGAAAGGTAGTTACGTATGATTGTGGTTTTAAAAAATGAGGTGGGGACCATTTTTTTTGTTTGCTCTTCAAAAATTTTTTCGCCAATATATGAAATTGGTAGATCGCACTGGGTGTCGTCACTAAAAAGTCGATCTTGAGCCTAAACAAGTTGGCCACCCCTGCCTTATGTGCCGCTATTCTTTGTTTTATTGCTCTGATACTAAGTTAATTCGCCAGTTCTTGCGTTTTGCCAGTAATGTCACACAATTGGCAGTGATGTAAGACAATGGCCAGTCAAAAGAAAAACAAGGAAGAAGGAAAGAGACAACCACACTTTTAGTTTGACAGGTAATAAAACTTCAAAAATTAAAATGGTAACTTTGGGGCCTAAATTGATTAAACTATTGACTAAATATACAATCTAGATGCATTGCTAACAACAGTATCAAAACACTGAATTTGCTTAACCCGAAAAACCAAAACAATCTTGAATAAGAAACAATCCTAACAGTGGAACGTTGGAGATACTTGGTCTTGTTATTTATACTAAAACTTAAAGGAAGTAGGTTTTAACTTATTATCAAACTTAACATTAAATATCTAAAAGAAAAACAAAAAATCTATTCGAACCTATTTGAACCCATATGTGGTATTCAAAAATATACGTGGCATTCGATAACTAATAAGTAAATATGAATGCTACAAAGTAATCTAAATGTTTTAAGAAGAGCATAGCCTTAACATTTGTTAAATATAAAGAGCAATAAGGATTATTTACCACAGTTAATATAGTTCGATTTAATCTCTATACGGGGTACGTTTGAAAAGTAAGTATTTTTGCCAATGTTATAATAGGTGGCTCTGCTTTTAAAATGACACAACTTTTATTTCTAAACAAGTTTTTTAATAAAATATTTCTATTACTTTTAAATTAAAAAATAAATACTGTTTATGAAAAATTAAAGGGGTTTAATAAAATGGTTTCGACTTATCTAAGTTATGTCCTCTACGTAGACTGCCTTGGAGCTTAAATATGCCCTCTACAGGGCTGCTGTAAAAACTCCGTCAGACGTTGTACTTCTGGTGCGGCTACACACTGATCCTCTAAGAGTTTCATGTGGTTAATTCACAAGATGCCTAACATCAAGCTGGCAACTTAAAGAATAACTTTCTTGCCAAGGTGATTAAAGAACGAAAAAAGAAAGGAAAAAGGAAACCGGCCTTATTCAAAACAAATATTAAATTAATAAACAATAAAAAACACAACCCCGTGTCTTTTCAGGTTAGGTTTTTGACACTCAAAAAAAAAACGAATTATGCAAAGATATTGGTGAAAAGGATAAATATAGAGGAAAACATACCTTTGTAGGCTTTATTAAAGAAAAATATAATTGTTTTTTACATAGATGTTCCTAAAAAAATTTTAAAACCAAGAAAAGCTAAAATCAGCTGGGTCGGCTTGACAGAAGTGACATCGGAAAGTGGATCTGTCACTGTCGAATAAAAATTATTTAGACGAATGACCCACTGTAGGGGATTGAGAGGTTCTTAAAGTCAACATCAAATATTCCAGAAATCCGACTGCTACCATCTTTCATCAAAACTCATTGACACGAAAAGATTTTCATTCAAAAAAATAAACCAATAACAGAAATTTAATCCGTAAAAGTTTAATGCAGGAAAGCCTCTAGGTAGTTGTGTACTTGAAGGTTTTCCATAAATAATTTTGGGATACAAAACCTGCCTAAACTTTAGTTTGCAATGTTTAACACACGAGAGGGCGCGCGCGGAACAATAAATATAATGTGGCAAATGCGCTAGAAAACGATACTCGCTTAAGCAATTGAAATATATTTCCAAAAGACGACTTCTAGAGCCTATATGCTACTTGCACTGTTACAGTAGCATTATTTCCAGCATAAGAACATATTTTTAATATCTTCTGGATTTAGCTATATTGCATGTTAGTAAATACCAAACGATGAATTGTTTAAAAAAGTACATATTACAATCTGTCAATATTAAACATTCGATGTCGATATTAAACCGTTTGGATTTGCTAGTGGGCTTATGTAAGTCAATAATTTGTGGACAATATTTAGTGGAGAGTTTATGGTAAACGATAACCAAAATAATTAATACTGCGCAATATATCACTACTATTAAATATCAAAAACAGAAAATTTGGTTACTAAAAATTTATTTTATTTATACCAATTTAAAAATTTGCAAAAAGATAGTTTTAGCAAAAATAATAAAAACTAAATCAATGGTTGCCATAAAGAGAGGTACTGTGATAAAACAAACAAGAATGAACTATACATATGTTAAAACCTTAAAACTTGCATTTATTTAATTAAATAAAACATTATTTTACACAAAAATATACCCTTAGAAAAATAAAAGAACTAGCCTTAAAAATACATTTTCTTAAAATTGCCATTTTTAAACAAATCCTGTGCACATTTTTATTTTACTATAGCAAACAGGCAGAAAGCAATTCTTTACTTTAAAGGGCAAGTATAGCAAGCATTTTATTACCCAATAGTTAAATTATCTTTTTAACTCAAAAAGGCCCAATTTCCTACATGCGGAATGCTAACAAACGTGTCAAAATTTGTTGGATTCACTGGAAAATGTTGGAAAATAGCAGAATCAACGTTATTTTCGTTTAGTTTAGGGTATTAATTTATAGATGATAGTTTGTGATATCCATTCTTACAAGGGTATTGTTATTGATAAACTATACAGGGTGATTCAAAAATCGATCACGATACTTAAGGGGGTGATTCTACTTGACAAAATAAGGGTGGAGCTTCATATAATTTTTTTTTCAAAATGTCATTCGTTTTCGAGTTACAAGCCGTCAAAGTTCAATTTTTATTTTGGTTTTTTCGCCATATTGCATTTATTTTCTAACCAATCTAGTTGATATTTGGTACACAAATCGAGCTTTGCCGATTAGAAAATTTTAGGACAAAAGAACTTTTTTAAATACGGCCAGAGGGCACACCTAAAACCTAAAATTTATTTCCAACCTAACTTTTTTATTTTGCCAGATATCGCAAAGCTGGGGGCGCCATTTTATAGACAATCAAAAACCTAAAAAATAAGGTTCTCTTTATTAAAGTCGATAAACCTCACCACTTACGCACCAACATAGACATCAAACTTTTCATCAATTTCAATCAAATTGCCTACATACATACATGGTGTCCAGTAACTTAACCGACTCCCTCTGTAGTTCTATTACAAAAATATTTTGAATAAATCGTCGAAATAAATAATATAATCTTAAAAAATTAACAAAGACAAATATTGTGCGCATATGGTGTTACCATCCTGCAAATTACTTCATGCGGTAACGTTAATACCACCAGCGACGGAAAAAATTGATTTGCGCACAACGTAACTGTCATAATAGCGCTTACGTTAATACCGCATGACGTTACAACACCACCCATATCTCTCTAATAATTAAATAGATGCAGATAAAATAATTGTGACTTTTTGTTTGACCTCCGGACAGTGCGGGCGTTCGTAAAGGACTACATAGTTCTTCTCGGGGTGGCAGTTAGAGATGCCGTACGGACGTTTTTACCTTCGGGGATCAAGAAAAATTCACGCTAAATTAACGGCATCTTTCTTCTGGAGCTAAGCGCTGTGAGCGAAGATTTCCATAAGCTGATAGTATCCTGTTTGGTAGTGAACACGAGGTATTTCTCAAATGGCGGAAGATAGATGGGCGTGCCATGGGAACTGTCAGTAGTAAAAGTGAAGGTTATACGTAACACCAGTAGCAGTTCTTATTTTTCTGAAATTTCTGGGAGCTACTAGCTCGATTATTCAGATTTTTCGCCGACGAAGCCCTGGAAAGCAAGTCTGGAAGAGGGAGAGCTGATGAATTGGACCTGATAGGACCCAAACCAAGAAAAAAATGGAACAGAATAAAATAGCGCTTTAAGGACGCGCGTGGGTACTTAAAGAATAAAGAATAAGGTTAAAAAAGTTCGATTTAAATAGTAATGGGCGTTAGAAATGCAAATAAGTAGGTTAGAATCGTCTATCATACAATTTACCAAACAACATTGACGAATGAAATGCAAAGGTGAAGTGCCTTTGACTTAGTTTATAGAAAGCATAAAAATAATTGCTGAAAAGTAAATTAAATTTACCAATTTACCAAAAATAGACACTTTTATCAAACCGAACCTTTGTGTAATTTTTAAATAGAAGCAAGAAAGATATGAAAAACGGTTTGTGCGTTTGAGTACCAGTCTTTAGTCGTCACCGTCTGTTTACGCGCGGGCGCAGTACGGGCTGTAGCATTATCGGACATAATTTTATTAATACGTTGTCGAGGTTTTTCGTTTGAAGTACAGGAAGCCTGGGGAAGGACGGTGAGCAACTGTTGTATTTATCAATGGCTCTTAAATTCTCAAGCCCGTAAAGGTTCCAAAAACACTTTTAGCCACTGCGGGTCTAAATTTGGGTTTTCGAAAACAAATACATGATAAGGGTTAACTCAGTTATGTGGGAGTTTTTCGACAAAATATGCTTTACTTATTGTGTAACAATCTCTGTACTATTTTTGTAATTGTTTTTTAATTTTAATCACTAGAAGACATTTATTTTAAATAACTTTGTTTAGCATCCATTACATCCCAATAATAACATAACTACCAACGTGACGTCTCTCTGACGTATTTCGATCATTTGCAGTACCTAAATAAAAAATTAAACAAATTTCTTGAATACTGTCCATAGAGAAAAGTAAAAATAAGGAGAGATAGCGATTCCCTAGTAAACTTTTTATACCGTGATCCCAGCGCCTTCGGTGGCAACCGGAGGTAAATATAATGGCGGGACGTTCTAAAACGGCTTGAGGGTGTATTTTTTGTTCTAGAATTGTCAAATTATACAGAGTCCAGTAACTCAACTAACAGATTTTAAGAGGTAATTCTGCAATGAAAATTAAAAAAAAATGCATATAAACATATGTTCTAAACGTCTTAATTTTTGAACTACGTGTGTGTTTTTAATATTAAGTTTTGTACCAATTCCAATGCATTGAAAGACATTTTTTGGCATGAAAAAAAAATTTACCAGTGGGATTAAGGGTAAATATTTTTGAAAGAGAAAATGGTACGCTTTTTCTAAAATAAAAATATTTTTTTAAATTTTCATTAAGTTTAAAAATTTGATTTTTTTTACTTTTTTGTATTTAATTTAACGTTTTCGAGTAAACAAATAAAAACCATTTCCCAGCATGATCAAAGAATAACAGAATAAATAATAGCACTTCGTTTTCAAGGCCCTTTGTTTTTCTACTTAACGCCAAGTCGGTTTAGCTGTTTTAGACTAAGAACACTTTAACATTTGGCTTATGTGTTGAATAGAAAATTAAAGGCACTTTAAAACAATGTGCTGCATAACACCCTTTTCTATTAAAAAGAAGTTGCTTACTAGGCCATGTGATCAAAGTTATTTTTGCTAAAAATTAGTTTAAGTGTCACCATTTTACCCAAATTTTACCCAATGTCTATGTCTTGTCCCACTTAAAAGTTGATAAAAAGAAGACTTTTAAAAACCGCGTTGCATGTGCAAATTGAACCTAAACTGCAATCGCTTTTAACTCTAGAATGACTGAACCGATTAAAAATACGGTTGAAAGAAAAGATTTAAAAAATGTATTTATTATTTTTAGGACTAATTTTTAAAATGTTCGAAATCAATCTGCCTCACTTTCCCCTACTATTGTTAACCTCGACCCGGTACGACTTCGGTGCGGTTATGTGTGGTCAGATCTTAACGAGCCCGCAGCCGTGTCTCACTGGTAAAATGTAGAGAGATGCGGTAAAAAAGTTTGATATTTAATAAAATTTCAGTTATATAAGTCTGTTATACTATGCTTAGAGTAACACCGGATCGTAAAATTAACCTTCACAAATACGGTAGCACAGTTTTACCTATACTTCACTTAAAGTTTGGATAAAAAGAAACAGATAAGTAGGAAAATCTGTTTTATTTAAACAAGGATATATACATACATAAAACAATAGACTCAGCTTGACAAAAATGCTTTTCATATTTTGAGGGCATAAAAAATGCTTTTGCATTTTTACAAATTTATCCGCCCCACTTTCCGCAATCATTGTGAATCCGGGCTCGGTGCGGTCTTGATGCGGTTATGTGTGGCGAGACCTTAACGCTTAAGTTCAAGTTGATCACACCACCCGCTGACGCGTCAAGTAAGTCTCATACAACTTTACTCATATTTTACCAGATCTTGATACCTTGACCCATTTAGTTTAAAGACAAAAAGGCGGAGAAACCTTCTATTGTCCTCACTGTATATTTGGTGTGCATGTTCCACTTTTAAAATAATAAAAAATTTAAACTCCAAGCTACGCCCTTTGATTTGTAAAATATCAAATTAAGTTGGAAAAAATCTTTTAGGCTTATATGGCTCATTTTTCACATCCGTCATAAGCCACCTTTTGTTTCCAGGCTACGAACTTATTTCGTCTTTTCGCCCACATGGTGGCGTATGTGCTTACGTCCGCAACGATCTAGCTTGTGCTCGAGTTTCCAATCTTGAATCGGGTAGGCCCGATATCCTTTGGCTCAAACTTTTCCTTAGGTCTTCTACCAAATTTATCTGCTGTTTGTACCTGTCCCCATCTAATACTTCCTATGTCGAATTCTTTGACTTTCTTTTATCAAAGATAAACAGCTGAATTTTTGGTTTCGATCGGCTGAAGTAATCGTGCTTGGCGAATTTAATGTCCGTAATAAGGATTGGCTGGGCTTTTTAAAAACTGACCTCCAAGGCAGAGCAGCCGAACTCTTTGCAGTCAGTAACTCTCTTACCAACCTTATTATGGAACCTACCTACTTTTCAAGAGTCTTAAATCATAGTTCAAATCCCCTTGATCTCTTTTTTACCACCAGCCCCGAACTCTATCAAGCATCTGTTACAGCTTACCTAGGTCGCTCAGATCATGGCTTAGTTACTATATCTTACCCTGCACATCCCGAGGTAAATGAATGCATGCCACCACGCACAGCATGGCACTACAACTCAGCCGACTGGGATGGCCTGAGAGACTTCTTCGCCACTTACCCCGGGATTCCATCTGCTTTTTTCTCGTGATCCTTCTAAAATTTGCAGTCAACTAATTAAATCAATTCAATTGGGCATTAAAAACCTATACTCCACACATTATCAAGAACCCCAAACAATCCCATAACAAACCCTGGTTTTTCAAACCTTGTAATAAATCTAGAATTTTAAAAGTTCAGGCTCAGAGGGTCCTAAGAACCGACAGGCCAGCATTGAAGCAACAAACGACTACAATCAAACAATTTCTAAAGCCAAAGACTCCTTCGACAATCGTATTAAAACCAAAGTTCTTTCTTGCTCAAAGGGCAGCAAATCTTTCTGGTCCTTTGCGAAAAACATAGTTAGGAATTTTTGAACCAGTTCTTTTCCACCACTAACTTTGGAAGATGAAATTATTTCTACCGCTAAAGGAAAGGCAGAACTATTTGCTAAACAATTTGCTGCCAATTCAACCTTTGATCCACCCGTAAATCATCGAATTTCAGCAATTAACCCAGTTCCTCATAAAATACCCGATATTATTTTTAACGTAAAACACATTAAGCGTATCCTTTCTTCTCTTAACACTAAGAAATCGTCTGGGCTGAAAGGCATACCAGCAGTCATTTAAAAAAAATGTGCTCCAGAACTTGCACCAATCTTAACTTGGCTCTTCCGAATTTCTTACGACAGAGGTATCTTTCCGGAGAGCTGGAAAGCTGCACGTGTTCAACCTATTTCCAAGAGAGGATCTAAATCTCTTCCATCTAACTATAGACCAATTTTAATTCTCTCAGTTCTTTGTAAAGTATTGGAAAAATGAATTAATTCACAAATTCTTAAGTATTTAGAAAAACACAAAATTTTGCATGACAGGCAGTATAGATTTCTCCGCAAAAGATCTACAGCAGATCTTCTCTCCTTCGTATTACACTGCTGAAATAAGTCTCTTGAGTTTCTAGGTGATATATTCGCGCAAAGACTATATTTAATATATTTCACAATAACTAGTTTTGTTTTGTAACTACTGGTTAAAACAATTAAAAAAAAATTACTGCTTGAAACATTTTTGAAAATAAGAAAAACCTTTATTTCTTTTTCTATTGCTTTCAAATCCATATTTGTGTAATTGCTTTTGTAAAACAAATACTCTTTCGTATTAGAAAACTGAAATAATTGTGCAATATTACCCACACACGGCAAATTTAATCACTATTGCACAATAAAAATCAATTAACATAATATATTGTACAAGCTCTCAATATAAACGACAAAAGGCCAAATAATATTGTACAATATTAATTTATGCGCAATAATATTGATCGTCTGTTGGCCGCTTTAAAATTAAGTAACATTTAGTGCTTGTTCCATAATATACTATTTTACTATTACACAATATTATATTATTATTATACACACTTATAGCACCCGAGATATAAAAATGGCATTATTTGCCAAAATATCTATTTATTGTTTTTTATATGGTTAAACATACAAAAAGTTAAATGTTTTTTTTTATTTCAAAGGATCATTGTGCTCGGGAATGAACCACTTTACTTTAATAAAACGAGGTTATGGTAGCTGCGCTTAAATATGGGTTGCATTGTCCATTGAAATGAAGTGGCCATCAGTAAACAATGATCGCCATTGTTGTTTCGCGAGGCAACGCTAATTATCTGTCATGCCCAAATTATTATCGGGCTGAAGCAGACGCACAAAGCACAAGGCAAAATTACTGTCAATTAAAAGTAACATTGTTGGTACGTTGTTTTACTTTATGATGGCAGTGGTTTGAAATCGACTTTAATAAAAGCCAGGCGGAAGCTTTAAAATTTTAAATTAAAGTATAACATTTTTAAAAAAGGGATATTTTCTTTTAAACCTTTTTTTAAAATTCTTATAACAGTTCTCTTTGAAATAAATAGGAATAAGATAAGAGTGTGAATCATTTAGTGTAGCCGAAAACTGAGGTCTTTGCGTAAAATAGTTCCTGTAATCGTAAAAATGTGGATGTTGGTATTTTGGGTTCAGAAAAAGTTCTGAGAAAGAGGTTTTTTATTTAATAATTTTGCACTTAAAAATTGCACTTCTTATTACCAAAAATCGGAGAAAAAGGCGTCTTCGACTCTAAAAAAAAATTCAGTAGGACATGTTAAAAAAATCCAAAAGCGATATAATAATGGAAAAACAACTAAAATCGAAATTTTGTTCTTTTAATAACCTTTTTTGGATTTTAATTTTTTGTTAACTTAGAAAACTTATGCTTAACAAATTAAAAAATTTGTAATACCTTTTAAAATAAATTTTGTTTGGTATGTGTATGATTAAAAGGACTCCCAGAAGAAAAAAATATATGTACATTATTAAAAGTTTTACAAGCAATTTTATGACAAATAAAGCCAATAAAAAATAGTTAATAAGCAATTAAATAACTTTAACAAAAATAAGATATGTTCTGTAGTTTGGCGGATTCATTTAATAGATGGTATTTATTTGGGTACACGCCAAAATAAAATTAAAAGTACTAAAAAACCGAAAAAATATTAAACAAGTAAAAAGATAATTAAAAATCGACGTTTCGGTGGCAAATCTGCCACCGTTGCCAAGATAAATGTAATAAAAATAATAAAAATAAAAACTTACTATTATTTAGGTTTTAAAATTCACTATTTTTCTGTTTTTTTGGGATATTTTGAAAATCTGAAAACTTTGACATTAAATGTCAAAACATGTTTGTTTGGTTATAGTGTCATAGTGACATAGATAACTGGTTGCTGGTGTATTGATTGTTTATTTTACAAAATAGTTAATTTTTAGTCTTCCTGAAGATACTTCAGTATCAAGCAAAGGCAACCAAGTGTTATTTAAATTAACTGAAATTAATGCTACACAATTATCTTTATTTAATAATATATACGCACTTTCTTTGATTTTGCGTTTTTTAGAACAAGTTTCCTTTGCTAAAATGCTCGAAGCATCCCAGTTTATTCTATGATTGTTATCAAATGCGTGTTGGCAGATTTTTGATTTATGAAATTCTGTGTTTTTAATGTATGATCTGTGTTCTTTATGCGTTTGGCTAATGGTCTACAAGTTTCACCTATATAAAATTTATTGCATTCGTAAGGTATTTTATAAATGACATTTTTTGTATTTTCATTTAAGTTGTATGGTTTTGTTTTTGTTAATTGAGATCTGATTGTGTTTTGTGCTTTAAAAATTGTGCGAATATTAAATTTATGCCCTATTCGTTGAATTTTATTTGATAGTACTTTTAATTTTATTTTGGCGTGTACCCAAATAAATACCATCTATTAAATTTTTTAATTATTATTTGAAATTATTATTATACTTATTATTGTATAGCACACTTTGCGTGGCGGCAGCGGGTCAGCGCTAAAACGGCCAAGCGGAACCCAAGTTTAACTTTGAACTGAAAAATATACTTAATTAAATTATTAAATAAATTTTTTAGCTACAACTCGCAAAGTCAGGACATCTCTAAATTAATTTTTTTCTTTGTTAAGGACTTTTTCCATTTTTTGTTAGCTTTAATATTTTTAAAGTTATATCTTTTAAACGATGTAAGCCGCCAATTTTTTTGTTTTTTGTTTATCACAATGCACAATTTGAGGTGCCAGATTATTAAAAAATAAATTCCAAGATGTTCTTCCAAAATACCGGCAGCCATACTTTTACGATTACAAGTACTATTTTTCAGAAAACTTACTTCTAGACTAAACTAAGGTTTTAACTTTAAAATTGTGAATTAAAGTAAAATGTTTTTAAAAAGAGATGTAATAAATACATATTTTTTAAAATTTCAATATCAGGTACTTCCGCATAAAAAAAGGAATGAGATAATGGTGTGAACCTTTGGGCAATTTTAAAAAGCAAAGCTATCAAATGCCGTATTTTAGAATAAGGGGCATTAAAGTTTAAAAAAATATATACAGTGTGTATAATTGTATAATGTAAGTATACGGATAAACTTAACAATAGCACAAATAGACTAAAAATAGAATAAAAATCGTTTATGGCAAATGCTTTTGCCGTTTATAAAAACAAAAGGTACGTTGGGAAAAAACTTAACAACATAATTAGTTTTTTTTAATAGGATAATTCTTTATTCCTATTTGCGTTATTAAATCATTAATATAAAGAGTCTTTAGTCATTTCATTCAAAAAATATAAAATTTATAACATTATTATTTAGAGTAAAATATGATTACTCTTTTCATGGCCTACTTTCTAGCCAATATCAGTAATAAATGACAAATATGCAATATCTACGAAATGTCTTAAGTATAGATATGGAGAATATGGGGATTCACCATCCCTCGTCCTCTGGAGAAGCTTATTATTTTAAAATCTCTGACGTAATTTAAAATATAGAAATTTTGCGCAACGCACTATTTAGGGCGTGGTCATTACTATTTTTCAAATTTCATTTGTCATCTGTCATATGTCAAAAACCCCGTAATTTAGAAAATGACCAATATGCGTAAAATACTTATGCTAATATTTTTCCCCGTCTTAGAGTAAGTAAATCTACGTATTCGTATAACCAATATTAACCTAAAATAGGTTTGGACATATAATAAAGGTAAAATATTTTAAGATATAAGAATAATAAAATTATGAATATTGACGATATAATTCATCAATTTGTTTCAATAAGTAAAATAAACTTGGTTTAAAAATAAAAAAATTAAACAGTAACTAACTTTTTTACTGTGAATATCTTTTAAAAAACGATTTTATTTTTAAAAACTTTAAGAGACCTTTTTGTATTCCCTTTAACAATGTGTGTTGTTTCTTTCTATATATTTATTTTTTTGTTAGTTACAAAATTCCAAAATAAAAAGGTAAATCTAAAAAATATGTCAATGTTTGATTATTCAAAAACGATTTGTTTGACAAATTTTTTTAATAAAACGTCTTTTGTGAGCAATTTTATTTTTTAAAGATATTTGTGCACAGACATTTTTTTATCTTTTATTTTAAACCAGTAAACATCTAAATTGAAGGAGTGGGACCTCTAAATATTAATATTAAAGGCCTAAAACTTCACGATATTTTCTCTTTGTTACCTTTAGATGTATTTTCGTTTATATCATATGAGAGACAATTTTGCCGGTAAAATATTTCGATTGTATGAAAGTCTGTTGCTTGACAGTTTCGTGAATGACATTTCTAATAATAACACGAGCCGAAGGCGAGTGGTATTAAATAAATGTCATAAACGAAATTACCAAAAAGCAACAAACTTGAATAAAACAATATAAATATTTTACCTAAAAAATTCATATTTGATTTAAAAAAAGGCGACACTTGTCAAACTGACAATAGTTTTTTTACGTTATTTACTTTAACCCAACTAAGTTTTGCCGCTGAAATACCATCATGTTGGTTTTATCAAGGTAAAACCAGGTAGAAGTTTTGTCAGTAGAAAACAGGAGGTTGCTATGATATCTTGCCAGTGTAAAACACTCTAGTGAAATTGTCAATATATAAAAAAAAATTAAAATAGTTTTTTTGGACCATTCTAATAAACATAGGGTTCGTTGTCGGAAAAGATTTATAAAAATACCTTTTATTAACGCCACAAATATTGATACTACATGTTTCCAATTAAAAGTGGAAATATTAAATATTTTAACATTGATACACCTGTTAAAACTTTTAAAAATGCAACAGCATATTGCCGTATTACTGCAAAAAATCTTTTAGAAGAAAAATTACGAGCATGTTCCAAAAAATTTGCTTAGTTTGTAATTAAATACCCCATTTTAAAAGAAAATATTGTTATTTAAATAATGATTATTTAGAAATAAGGCAACAATATATCGTCAGTTTAAAAGTAAAACTCACTAAGTGGCATTTTATGGTCTAGGAAATAACAACGATTTTGTACAAAAATTGTGATGAAAAAAAACAACTTTTTTATGTATATTATTTCAATAGAGATTTATGATTGATTAATTGATTGCTCGCTTCGCAGGCGCGTACGTTTTCGCCACAGGAAAGTTTAATGGCGTCCGTCTGGGGGATTAAATGGCCCTTTGAATTAGCCTGGCCGTATACAAAGGGTCTACTTAAAATAACATACCCATATAAAATTTGGGCTTACTGCTATAACGTAGTTTACCTAATTTTTAAATAACATTCAAGACGTCTGGTAGAAGTAATGGCTCACGGAAAGTGTCGAGCAATAGTGAATTTTAATTTTACAATATATCCTAAAGAACATATTTAAAAACGAACTTTACTTCTTAAACGTAGGTAAGGTACGTTTGATATGCACCTATACTTCGCGCTACCCGAGAAACGGCCCCGCTTTCAATGTAGTGGGTACGCATACCTCTTAAAAACACATTATACTAATAATCCTCAGAATTTTAGACGTAGGTCTGGGGGCTCTGGGATTTTGGACTATAATACGCCAATGACAATAATATGGGTAAATGTTTAATAATATAAAACCAGTTTATAGTACCAAAATTAAGAAGTTAAAATCTAATATTTAATATTATAATCATCACATCCATAGTAGATACGCTTATAAGACAATATAACAATGCTGAGCGTATCCACTTTGTTCTTCTATGTCCAGCTTCACGGGTCTGCTTTTGCTCAATATTAATTTCAATATGACAGATAATCAGCGTTGAGCTATTGTTAGCGTCAGTTGTTGGCTGACGGCACTTCATTTTCAATTAGGGATAAAACTTACCACTTATCGCTAGCATTGTCAGCTGTGTTTAAATAAAGCAAACTTTCCAAATAAAAAGACGATTTTAAATTAAATAAGTATGTACTAATAAATTTAGAAAAAAAATTCTATTTAAACACGTAACCGCTTTTAGTTTTATGATAAACAGACTTACTATAAGTAATTAAATAATAATATTTAAAAACCTATGTTTCCGTATGTTACAAAAAACCTAGAACAGAAAATCAAAGTCTGGAATCGTTAACCACGTTTAGTCTAAAAGACCAAAAACCGAAAATGGTCAGAAGGACGAGTTGTTTATGTGGAACCTTATTGGAAAAAGCGCAAGTAAAGGATCATTAATGAGGCTTTTTTTGAATGAAATCAAGAATGCTAAGGGTTGTGGGGTACGCCATGCCCCAGTTATAAGAACAAATAATTTGAAAATACCCCATTTTGAAAACCATTCTTAAAGCGCATGAATGCTAGCGTCTTTCCAAATTCTTTTGGGTAATTTAATGTTTAAAGTGATAACCCGGAAAAAGGAATATACTTGTCCAATTTAAAAGAATCTATTACACGGCAGTAGTAGATGCTTTTTGTTAAAATGCCTACTACAATTTAAAAAATTGTCTAGGAAGAATGCTACCATGACACTATGTGTTCAACACCAAAACGTAAAAACTTCAGGCTTTAGGAATCTTCACTCACAGCGCATAGCCCCAGAAAAAGAAGCCTAAATTTAGCGTAAATCTTTTCTCGATCCCCAAGGGTACAGCTACGCTCGTACGACGCCTTCAATCGCCTACCCGGGAAGTCTATGTAGACTTCTACGTAAACGTGAACCGCACTACTCGAAGACCGCGGAAAAAGTGAAGACAAATTTGTTTTACCAGTAATACAATGTTGTCATATTAGATCATCCTTAAATAGTTCCCTATTTAGAAAAGGTGAAAAATTCGACTATGAATTTATAAAGATAAGAAAGAGCTGGGGAAGCCTTGACTAGGGCATTCTTCAGGAGACCTTTAAGGAACGTCTATGAATACGGCCCCTGCCTAAGGCTTCCATAGTTTTCTTTTAGTTTTTAGATAGTTCTGATTAACGTACTTACCTTTAAGAACCCCGTTAAAACGACAAATAGGTTGTCCCAAACGTGGTGGTACTAGGGCCTAGCAATGGGTGTACTCATTTTAACGTTAGGGACCGTTCTTTGGAACTGATAAGAACAATTAAAAAAACACTAGAAAGGTGTGAACTGACCGTTGAAGAAACATGTATAACATTAAACATATTTTTTGTTCTCTGTTTGCAATGTGTTTTAGTTTTTTATTGTTTTTATTTATTTTTGGGATAAATTAATTTAACACAGTAAATTTTTACACGTTTTATTTTTACCAAATATATTTACTTTTTGCGCTTTGACATATGTCATTAGTGTCAGAGAACACTTCGTGCCCCTTCTGCGATGATAGTTTATAAGGAGCAAGGAAAAGGTAATAGAACGGTTCTGTAGAACAAATTTAATCATAAAAGAGACACTTATGGTGTCGTTCCGGGCGGTTCGAAAGCATTAAAATAATATACACGAAAGTACTATATTGGGCGCCTGTACAGTACGGTACGGTAATTAGAAACAGAACGCTGACACAAAAACTGACAAGATTCCAGTGGGTTAAACAGAGCCCATGGAATACCATCCGTTGAATAAGTTGGTGTCATTGCTAGGATTTTTTTTAAATAAAACTTCTTTAAAAAGAAATATATATATATATATAGATATATATATATATATATATATATATATATATATATATATATATATATATATATATATATATATATATATATATATATATATATATGCAGAGGAAAAAATAAGAAAAAATACCAGATTACGCCTAATTACCAGTAACTGAGGTAAGTTGGGTTTGAACGTCTGTTGTAGATTCAAAGACTTGTGGTTACGTTTTTTCTGCATGCCTTAAAAGACACTTTGTATAAAAAAGATAGATCTAGATTAAATATGCTTTTTTGTGTTAAATCATTTTAATTTATAAGGCTATGAAACACCCGCCCATTAAATTACAGTCCTGTAGACCGGGCCGACGACCGTTAGACGCAAGTTTCATCGTCCATTGAAATAAAGTGGCCGTCAGCTAACAATGGCAGCCATTGTTGTTTCGCGAGGCAACGCTGATTATCTGTCATATTGAAATTATTATCAGGCAGAAGCATACACAAAGCAAAACGCAAAATTATTGTCATTTAAAACAACATTGTGTACAGTTTCAACTACGTTATGTTATGTGCCTGTTAATTATACAATAATGTTATTGATTACAAACGAGCTCCCGTATTTTTAAATTTTAAATTTAAAATAATAAAAGACAACTTATAAACTGCAAAGTTATTTAAAAAATCACAAGCCAGCAACACATTTTCGTAACTAATAGTTCCTGAGCCAGTAATAAAATTGATTTTATGGTAAGAACACTTTTAAAAACTTTTTGGGGGAAGAGGGGAGGTAGGGTTTGACGAGTTCATTACGAATATTCATACCGCCATATATGAAAGCCGCGCTTTAACCCAGCCTGTTAATATCAAATGTTTTGGGTGTCACACTGGACAAACGCGTCACTTTTTTGTCGGACAAGTTCAGCACAATGCTTTACATGCAATTTTTAAACGTTGTGCCAAAATCGTAAGGGTTACAGGTACGAAAACCCCCAATCTGATACCTAAAACATGTCAATGGGCCTTATGGTTTCGTGACTGTAACACTTACGTTTCTTGGTACAAGGTTTGAAAATTGCATGTAAAACATTGTGGTAAACTTGTCTGACAAAAAAGTGATGAGTTTGCCCAGTCCGACACCTGAAACATTAGACACTGACAGAAATGAGTTAAAGCGCCACGGACATGTTCAAACGGAACCCCCTAAAGATGTTTTAAAAGTGTCTTTATCATGAAGTCTATTTTATTACTCGCCCAGCAACTAAAGAGTTTTTCATTCTTAATATTTGGTCAGATGCTGTGGAAAGTTGTATTTAGTGACCTCATAACCGTCAATTGCAGTTCTGTTGGTAAAATAAAGCTACAAATAGTTTGAAGTTCCAATTACCGCTCACAGTTTACCGTTTCCGTTTCTAGTATGGTGCATTTTTAATTTTCAGTTTAGCACTAACATGCATACAGGGACAGTCAAGGAGTTTTGCACATATTATGGAAAAAAAATAAAATCGTTAAAACAAATTATTACCTTTGCCTATCCAATACCCTAAACAACAATAGTAACATCCTGCTTATAGGCGGCGGTTGAGGAAATAATTAATACACGGAAAAAATCAATAGACGTTGTTTGCTATAAGAGTGTAGCGCAAAATTTTGCTAAATATGTTTATTATTGACGTTCTAAGTATAATTTATGTCAATAATTCTTGTTATGAAAATCAACGAGTTCTAAAGTTTTTTAAGTAAATGATGGTAGCTAACAATAGTAACAAAAATGAATCTTGACTACATTATAGTAGTATTGAAAATGTGGTTAATCTCAATAACCTTTTTAATGGTAAATAATTTTGTTTCTATAATTTTACAATATGATTGCAGCAATAATTGACAAAGCTCATTGAAAACTATTAGCTCTTACAATTATGGTTGATTACTTTGTACGGCAACATGAAGTTATGCTACAAAAGTATTAAATACTACTGCACATTATTTGCTACAAAAACGGAGCGAGTTTTACTACAACCAGATTTCTTTTCCGTGTGGAAATTAAATTGAATTATCAAAAAATAAGGATGGGTAACATAACATCTAAAAAAGTGTTTTGAGAAAGTTATTAAAAATTTAAAATAAAAATTTTGGAAAAAATAAAGCAAATTGGTATTTTTAATTACAGCCCCTTGATAAAGTGGCAATTCAGCCACGAACCGCTGAGATAAATACAATAAGGGTTTTTATTTGCCTGCCCTCATTTCACTAGACTTCTTGAATTAAACAGATTTTTTATTTAAATTACAAATCAAATTTTTTTTTGCTTTAAATAGGTAAAAAAGTAGACATATTTAATTGGAAATTAAAAAAAAAATTTCAAGACTTTAATTTTAATTAATTAATTTTATCTGTGAACTGAACGTCACACTATAAATCTAGCTTAAGCAAAGATCTAACCTTTAGATACATAGAAAAATACACGGGTGCCTACGGAATTACAACTGCCCTGATTAGTTGTCCTAACTTAAAAGTTTTAATTTTGTATTTTTTAACTTATATTGTCTTATGTGGCTAAGCAAACATCCAAAAAATAAGGTAAAATTTTATAAAATTTATAATTTTTAAAATTATAAATGTTTTTGCATTTTATTTAAAGGGTAATTTTAGGGCAAGGAATCAAAACGTTCTTACGTTTTTGTTAAAAATATAGAGAATGTCTGGCTACAGTCCTTTGCTTAAATTCAAAATGTCATAACTTCTAATTGCTTTGATATATAATATTATAGTTTCATTATTAAATACTAATACTTTATTTTTTTTTAAACAAAGAAGGTTTATTTGGTAAACATCATTACAAGCAGCCTTTTTAAATATATTTTAGATAAAACATTTTACTTAATGAAAAACAATCATTGACCTTTTATTTAGGCATCTTAAATAATTCCGAGAGGTCCGCACAAAGAGCTACAACAAATTCGTTGACCTAATATACAAACAATCTAATGCAATCTATCCTAAAAGGGTAATTTTTTGTGAGACACGGGGTAAAATAAAATCGAAAGTTTAACACCTTGTGTCTTGTAAACGATGATCAACTTTTTAACTGACGTAAATTGCTTTAAATCATTGTATTTTGACTTACAGAACTTCAGAAAACATTGCCCTTTAAAGACATCCAGAAGCCGTACTCGGTAACTCGCAAGAAAGAAATTCCTTCTCTATTTTTTAATTCCTGTCTATTTTAAACTCTGTGGAGTCTTTCGAGTCGTTTCGCTCTTACAAATGGGCAACACGAATGGAAATAAAAGGCGATTTGGATCTATTTTGTCATTAATCCTGTTTTATTGTATGGCGTTTTGTATAAAGTGGTCTCGCTCTTTTGCAATTGTGATCGCAATAATAAACAATTTTTTATTGAGTGTTTTGTGGAAATAATATTCGTTTGTGTTATGTTGTTATATTGTATTTTGTTTAAGTTTCAACATTTAGACAAGGTGTGGGCTCACTTATTATTTTTTTATTAAATCCATACAGTCTAAAGCACCGCTTATATTCAGCTTTTGCTAATTTAAATGAATTAATAATATTATTCCGGAAACCTCTCTTCTTTTTACACGTTGATCTTGTCGCCGTTTTTGTCCCTCTTATTTTTAGTCAAAATAGAAATAAACTAGGTAAATTTTATTTAAGCAAAAGATAAATCATTAAAATTCAAAAATTTATTGGACTTGGACTAATTAAAATATAAATGTAGGCCAAATAAATAAAACATATAAATCATAAGTAGAAAAAAAAACATATATTTTATAACAAGTGCAACAGTAAGAACCCAACGTTTTCAGGTGCACTAGCCTATTGTTTTTCCTCTGCCAAAGATTTACGAACTATTTAGAAAGAATAATACAGAGTACAGACAAGAAATAGAAGGAAAATATCTTTCCTGCCTATTTCTTATTTTTATCGACTTACAGAGTTCGGGAGCTGGAGGCCTAAATAAAGCGTGAAATAGAACACTTTTAAATTCTTTTCTAGAGCTTTCATCTACCAAGGCAAAAAAGTATTTGCAATTTAAACCGGGGCAAATAGGTAAGTGAAGGTGGCTTTATAGATTTTACAGTAAAGGGCTATGAATATAGTGGAGCGACGAGGATAGCGGCGAGCAAACAGCGCGACCTCGCGTCAAAGTCAAACGCGTAATATCAAATGAATGCGTACATAGTAACGCGACAAGTTTGAGTGATCAAACTCGTCGTGTTACTATAGTTGGTATTCTTTCAAGGCATGATCAGTTTCACTTTCTCCAGTTCCTTAACCTGCAAGTAATCGTAATCATTTGATCACGTGACAGATGCCATTTGTAATATTAATAACCATTTAGAATAAAGTTAGCCACATAAGTTTTAAAAGAATTTTATCAGTTTTACTTATATCAGTTTGTTTACTGATCATGTTTTGAAATAATACAACTTATATACGCATGCAATTGATTTTACGCGTATTGATATTGACGCGATGTCGCGCTGTTTGCTCGCTAGTATCCTTGTCGCTTCACTATATTTTCTGCCCTAACGTAAGCAAAGGGCTCGCACCATTTGCATTAAAAATCGGCATCGGTAAAACTCTTTAAGATTGTAGTATGCTAAAGTTCCATCCCTACTGGTAATATTTCCATAAAAATTTTGAGGGGTCACCGGTATTATTCTGTATTTAGGACTTCCTAAAGTGATGTCACTGAAGGATATTAAAAAGCACATTACATTACTTTATTTTTAATAAATTTTTTAAACTAATTTAAAAAGGAGATGAAAAATTGACTTTGATTGCTTTTGTTAATAATACATTTCTTTAAAAGATAAAATTAGGTTTAAAGTTTGCTAACTTCCAAAGTATTTACAGGGTGGTCCAAATCATACCCTAGAAAATCGTATGCTGATACAAAAATATATATAGGATTGTTTAAACCCTAAGATAAATGCCACAACAGTTAAAGGCAGTTTTTAATTGCACCTTTGAGCCTCTATTAGATTTCAATAGTTTAGGTTTTCAAAACCGTCCTATAGGATGTGCCAAGTTAAAATTAAAATAAATGTTACTTACAACGAACTATTTATTTTGACCTATTGTAACGGGTAAAACATTAAAAATATATTAAAATATCCTTTTTACGTAATAATTAAATTAGGATAACTAAAGGGTAATTAAAAAATAATAATAGTGACATATACAGGGTATCTTAACTCTATTTATACACAAAATTACTTTGCCTCTGTACAAGATCAAAAATAACTTTAAAATAGAAAATGACTATTTGGATATATTTTTTTATTTACAGTACTAGTTAATATATAGAACGTCTCAAAAACATTATTTCCATCGTTAAGTAGGTTCTTTTCTTAATGAAACACCCTGTATATTTTAACACATTTTGACTTTGTATAAAATTCTTTATCAAAAATATCTTACACACTATACGTAAACTATTGCTGGCTTTTGAGATATTAGCAGTATGCTGATATAGTCATCAACGATTAAAAGTAAAAAAGAAAAATAACATTTTGGTTCTAATTACTTCTACATAATTAAGTAACTGTAAAAGTGATAAATATTATAATAACATGTAATTAGTTACCTTTCATTGATAGAAATACTTATAGGTATATCAGCAATTTATTTTGTTTTTAGACCTATATTTACTAAATTGCAGTAGAAAACAGCAATACGTCAATTATGGCTGGTTTTTAGGTTAGTAAATTAAACTAAATAGCTGGCTTACCTAATAGAAGTTCTTGCAATGAAAGGTAAGTAATTACATGTTATTATTTTTTTTAACTCTGACAGAGACAGAACTATTTAAAAATAATTAAAACCATATTATTATTTTCTTTCTTTAATTCGATTCGTTAATAAGTATATAAGCACACTGCTGATATCTCAAAAACCAGCAATAATTGACGTCAAAATTTTTAAAATATACAGAATGTTTCATTTTAATAGGCAACTTAATTATAAAAATTCTGGTTTAGAGACACCTTGTATATAAACCAGTACTATCAATAAAAACAGCGTGTCCATATAAACATTTTTTATTTTAACTTTTTTGTCTTTTACAGGAACAAACTTATTTGTTGTATATAAAGAGAGTTGGAACAACCTGTATGTATAGGGCATTTAAAATAAAATAAAAATAGAGATTTATTAAAAATATTTTTTTGTAACAAGAAAAACAATAATTGTTTAACCACACAGGTTTTATGAACAATTTACTTATAAAAAATGATACTATAAGAGCAGCAAAACTAGAAATCTGATATTTTGTGTCTGGTATAACCCAAGAACCACGCGACATATATTTGCAACTAATGTTCTCACATTATCCCAGATTTGCATGTGCAGTAATATGAAAGAATTGTGGCATAATTATACATATTCATATGTAGATCATATTTTGTGGCGTTTAGAAACTATAAATGCATTAAACCTATATTACATTTTTAATTTTATTGTTGTCATCAATATGTACAGGGTTTCCGGATATCGCTACGATTGCAGAGAATGGTTTTTATTAGGCTAGAGACTTAGGGTTGCGCAAAAGCCAGTGCGCTAATTTTTAATAGAACCAGTGATGACACTAAAATATTTTTCATGAATCTCTTCCTATAGGACAAATAGGGCGTAACTCATTTTTTTTTCATTTTTGGATTCCCTACTATTTCAGTTGTCTTGTAAATTGCAACAAAAGTTAAAGCTGATGTTGGTAGACATTCTTAGGTATAATTTAGCGGTATAGTTAGATTTCTTTAAAAAATTAATAATTTTTGAGAAAGAACCAAACATTATTTTTCTTATGGCACACCCTGCATATTTTAAGTCTATTAAATTATATGTATTAAACGGAATTAAAATGAACGAAAACCAATAGGTCTCCGATTTTAATAGGTATCTAATTTAAGTCATTATTTTTTTCCTAAATCCCTATATTTTTTCTTTGTACTGGGTATTTTTATGTTAAAGGTGTGTTTTATTTAAATGTAAATTTAGCCTTAAACTTTAATAGCAATAATCAAATAAAATATTTTTAAACAGTGTGTCTACATAAGTTGGCGTCATATGAAAAACTTCTTTTAGTATAAATTTTACGAAAAAAAGCTATAGCTTTTAAAAACCTAATATACAATTATAATATAACAAATTGTTTTACTTATCTAGGAGGCTTGGCCAAAAATTTAATATTTGCTTAATAGTAAAGTACCTTTATTTTTGCTAATATTGCAAGGTGGTAAAAAGAAAATATGTTTAGAATCAAATTTGTAAAGAATTTTGTGTTCTACAACTTTTATAATAAATATAAATGTAATTAAAAGTAAAGATAACGAGATATTCACAAAAACTGATTTTTTGACATTTGACCTGTCATATTTCGAGTTCCTTACACGACATTGAAAGGGATTTTTAGAAGAGTATTTTTGTACCAAAATAAAGGTATGTACAGATATTCAGCTTATTCCGTGAGATTCCGAGATTGGCTCTTTAAATTGACTAGGATAACTGGGGTATAGAATTAGAAATTTCTTTGATATACATGCAGTATTGTTCATATCCAAAAATGTTTTTGTTTTTTTATTTTTTTCTGCAAAAATTAAGCAAATTTAAGTTTTCATTTTTCATTCTTCTTGTTTTAGTAACAATAGTTTTAAAAAGTTTATTTGAAACTGTCTTATGGTATTTATAATCATGAAATGTTGTGCACTAATGTACAAACCTAAATTTTTACCATTATCACAAAAAAATTAGTTGTTTTTTTAATAAACAAAATTGCACATTTATAGGTAATTTTTAATTCTAAACAAATTTTTTTATAAACAGTTTTAAAATTAGCAAAAATACAGGTACTTTAATCTTTAGCAAAAATAACATTTTTGGCCAAACCGCGTAGGGGACTGATACAATTTGATATCTAATGGTTGCTTTTTAGGTTTTAAAAATGCGGAACTTTTTGTAAAGATAAATTTTGTATCGTAAAATCAATAATAAAAAAGATTTTGCATAGGACGCCAACTTACGTAGACACACTGTAATGCTTTTGTTGGAAAATGCAATTTTTAATTAATCTTTATTTATTTTTTATCTTTCTCTGAATGCCCTGTATATATCTATGTTCCCACCCAAAGAAATTACTCCAATAAGTTTTATACCGTAGTAAGAAAACACCCTGTATAACACTTAATATTTTGCTTTGGTCTAAAATGCTAAAATCACCCTACATATATGTCACCAGATCTATTTTTTGAATTACCCTGTATTTGCCTTTATCCAATATTTACTTAAAAAAGATATTTTAATATATTTTTAATGTTTAAACCGTTACAATAGGTCAAAATATAAAGGGTGTCCAAGAATATGTGGACAATCTCTCGGATTCATACCGGGTGTCAACGAATTTATTAGAAAAGCCATAACTCCTTAAACATTAGACATATCAAAAAAGACTTATTATAAGTAAATGGTATAATAAGAGAAGAGATGCATATAAGAGACGCATATTTTTACTTTCCAGTCACTTCCAGTCGGTTTGACCGAAAATGGCTTAAATTTTGAGTGTTTAAATGGAACACCTTTTATATTTTGACATATTTGGGTTCCTGACACAATTCTGAGGTTAGCATGTAACATTTTAAAAAGGTTTTAAACCTACTTGACTTTTTGGAGCTATTCCTAATATTGCATCTAGGTGGCCATGATAGGGTATAAATTGATCTAGTGACCCTAGGACATGTTAGAAAAATACAATTGCAAAGTTTTAGTGACTAATGTGAAAGAATACAATTATTAGTCAAATTGACATCTCCGTGTCTAACTATTATTTTTTAAATGGCAACTTTTTCTAGAAAGGCCCTTTTTAAATTAATGAGTTTTTGACAAATCTTACGATACCAATTTATTTGCGATTGGATTAAAAATAAAGTCATAAATAAAGGATCATAGCCCCCTAGATGCAAAACTCCAAATGGATCTTAAAACAATCAAGCAGGCGTAAAAACCTTTAAAGATGTCAAATCACTATTTAGAAGTGTCTTAGGAATATTAAAAACATATATAAAAATATACAGAGTGTTCCATTAAAAAATGCAAAACTGTAGTCATTCAACTCAAATATAACCAAGAAGTAATAAAGATTCGAAAACTCTTCTCTTTCCATACCATTTACTTAAACCAAGTCATATTTTGATGTGTCTAAAACACTAGAAATTATGTCTTTTTATTTTACTTTTTGACACCCGGTATAGAAAATATAAAAATAATGTGACAAGATCATATAAGTAATTTTCCTCTATAACAGGGATGGAGAACCCATGGCATGTGAGGTAAAATTTTGGTCACGTGAGTGTGTTAATGTTTTTTTGGCAATGGTTGAACGACCGACGGCTGTTTTGCTCAATTATGAAAGAAAACCGCCCTATAGCGGTTTTTATATCTACGTATTTAAAAACCACCCAAAATTATAATTAGTTTGTTATTATCGGCGTTTTTACATATTTTATGGATAGAAGCCGCCGGCTTGCTTATAAAAACTATTAAAAACCGCCAAAAATAGTTAAAGTAACCTTAATAAATATTCAGTGCATTTTAATAAAAACAAGCCACGCCCTATAATTCCGTTATTTGTGCACTAATAAATAAATTCTAAAACACGTTAATTTATATTTTTAGTGGGACACATTTTTGTATCAAATTCAACATATCCAAGGTTATTTCCTTTCCACACCAACACAAACGTCAAAAAGTTTAAATAGAAAAAGGGGTCAAATAATGTCTTGTCCTAAATGTCACCTAAAAGTGCAATATTTTATGAATTTAGTTTATTGTTACTTTCGGTTTAGCCTGAAACGACCCCCATTTTATTATTTTAAATGAGACACCTGGTATATTTTTATTTATTTAAATAGAAAACATCATTTCGAGTACAATGACACTCCTTTGGCTACCTTTTGACATCTAACCTCCAAATATTTTAAATTTTAATTTAAATCTGAGTGCCATGAATGTAATAAAAGGTAAATTTTGTACCAAGTCGTCACGGCAAAATAAATAGTTACATCCATTTTTTTATGATTTTTTGGGCCAAATTCGACAGTTATATTGCACTAATGGAATGGAACGGAAAACTGATTAACACTATTCGTTATGCTGACGATTCAGTCATCTTGTGCGATAGTCTCCAAGGACATCAAGAGTTGTTGGATTGTGTAAACACAACTGGACAAGAATTCGGTTTACAAGTGAATATCGCTAAAACAAAATTTATAGTATCCAGCCGCCAACTGCACCCCATGCTTCCCTACACATGGACCAGGAAAACATTGAAAGAGTTACCCAATTCAAGTACTTGGGATGTTACATCACGAACAACTAGATCCAAATAAAGAAATTTAAAGTATAATTCAAAACAGCTCGCAAAATTTTCTACTAATGAAGTCATTTCTTTCTGACGACAATCTAAACCTAAAGTTGCGCCAAAAAATAATTAAATGTTGTATCTGGTCTGTATTGTTGTATGGAGCTGAGACCTGGACTCTAAAGTCTAAAACAATTAATCGCCTAGAAGCATTTAAAATGTGGATTGCATAGAAGAATGCTTCGAATACCATGGACAGCTATGCAAACCAACGAAGCAGTGCTAAGCCAAGCAAATGCTGTTCGCAAATCTATTTAAGGCCATACAAATCAGAACGATATACCTAGGGAATGTTCTTAGAGGAGACCGATACAAGATCCTTCAGCTCATAAGGTGATAAAGTGAGCCAAAACATTATTTTGGCTCACTTTATCACCTTTATCATTTTTGACCTCACCTTTCCGGACACCCTGTATAAGTGTGCAAATAACAAAGTTATAGGGGTGGCTCGCATGGGCGCCGGATGAGGGGGCCGGGCGGGCGCTTGCTCCTTCCGGGATGTGATTAATTGTAGCACACTCACAAAAACAATAAGCAAATGGTTGCTATTTATCAACTTTTTTAAAACTAAATGGGAGGTTTTTTGGTGCAGACTGTCCAAGTTAAAATCCATTTTTAGTTTTGTTTGACAAGAAGTAAAGTGTAGTGTAATACATTGTAAAGGAGGACTAAAAAATGAAAATAAGTTTAGAAAAAGTTTTAATGACAAATGCGACACAAATGTCAAAAATTCAAAATGGCTTTTATGCTACTATTTATAAACGAATAAATTAAATTTCTACATATTTGGGTTTGTTGATCTCTATACTTGTTTGCAGTCCTCTTCAATAAAGGCTTAAAAATAAATTTGTTAGTACCCGATCTAGTTCATTTAAAGGTCTTTTTACTTATTTTTTATTTTACCCTAACAATTTTACTTATGTTAATTATTGTCATTATATTAAAATTACCAAAAACAACATTTTTTAATAGGATTTTTTTTAATATAAAAGTAATAAATTAAAGCTTTACATTAATTTTATGTGTAGTAGCGAATAACTTTAGTCATTTTCCAGCTAAGTAAAAAAAGAAAAATATAAATTTTATAAATTTTAGTCATTTTCGGTTAACTCTTATTTTACTAGAAGAATAAAAACCACAAAAAAAACCATTTTATCGTTGGTATAATTTTTTGTTTACAATAAAGGGTAGTTTGCTTTATAAACCATTAGGTAAATATCGGGAAAAAAATACAAAAAAATCTGTTTATTTTTTTCTACAAAACAAACATAGTATTGTATTTAAACTACAAAGTAATGTCAAAGATAAACATATTACAAATGCCTTAATACGAGGCAGCAAATAAATAAAATTTTTATAAAATAAATTTTCCCGTCCCCGCAAGTTATAATTTACATTTTTTTTTTTTTATTTAAAATTGGTAAGTTTAGCGAAAATAATACTGAAAATAAAGAAGTTTCTTAATAAGTAAGTCTATCCAAATTTTAATTTTTCAGGTTTTTGCGTAAGTGTCTCTTTTAATTTGGTTAGCAAAAACAAAAACTTTCATTAATTTCTAAAAGTGTTTCTGAAAAGTATATTTCTACACAAGCAATATTTTTCTAGAACTTCATTATTCTAGCGCTTTTTGTTTTTGAGATAAAAAATAAAAACATTATTTTTTTACATTGTTGTACCGCGATATCTCCCTAATGGTTGATATTTTACCCCATGCTTATAAAACAATCAACCTTTCATTTTAAACAAGGAATCACCTTCTAAAATTTTTCGCATTAGTTTAGAAACACCCTGTATAACATCCAATTAGAATTTTGATTTTAAATATCATTAATTTTGCATTCTTCCCAGTGATGGCTTTATTCTAATTATAATAATTTTAATTTGACAATTAATTGGCATTGTCTCTGCAACAGCAATGCCGTCCATAATTCTCTAATGGCCACTACATATCACTGGATGATCAAAGTAGTAAATAATGGATTACAACATGGGTTGAAGGGATTAATTGGTAGGGCTGCACAACTGAAATACTGTAAATAATAAATAAACTACAAAACATGCCTTTTCGCTAGACAACAGGTGGCACTTCTTTAAAAAAACAATGACAAATATTGTTATCCTAATTCGCAAACTTTATTATTTTTTTAAAACAGAAAATTTTACTGGATTTAAGGAATATTTTTACTTTAGTCTATTATTTTAAATGAATATACAGTGTGTCTACGTAAGTTGGCATCATATGGGAAACTTTTTATTATTAATTTTACGAAAAAAACAATCATTAGATATCAAATTTTGTCAGTCATCTACGGGGCTTGACAAAAATTAAAGCTTTGCTCAAGAGTACCCTAATTTTTGCTAATATTGCAAATTGATATAAAAAAACATGTTTATGTATAATTTAAAAATAATTCTAGATATGCAATTTTGTTTAATTCCAAAAACAATTTTTTTGATTTTTTTGCAAAAATCAAGAAAATCTAAGTTTGTACATTATTGCATTGTTTATTCATTTTTCTTTGATAACAATAAATTTAAAATGTGTATTTGAAACTGTCCTATGACATTTATATTCATGAAATTAATTTATATAATAAATAAATTTTTACCATTATCACAGTAGAAAAAATCATTTTTTTATAAACAAAATTGCATGTTTAGAAGTAATTGTTAATTTTAAACATCTTTTGGTAATAAACATTTTTTGACATCAGCAAAAATACAGGTAATTTACTCTTAGGCAAAAATTAAATCTTGTAGAGGACTGATACAATTTAATTTCTAAT
Source organism: Listronotus bonariensis (assembly GCA_014170235.1). Lineage (NCBI taxonomy): Eukaryota > Metazoa > Arthropoda > Insecta > Coleoptera > Curculionidae > Listronotus > Listronotus bonariensis. Next base: position 34,784 of record JACEGR010004900.1, read on the forward strand.
GGTTGCTTTTTGGGTTTTGGGCCATGCAGAACTTTTTAAAAGAAATAACTTTTTTCGTAAAATCAGCAATAAAAAGTTTTTCATATAACGCCAACTTACGTAGACACACTGTATAGAGTGTCTGTGATCGATTTCTTAAAAGTAGGCCTTGAAAACATATTTAATGTATTATGTTTTATACCAACCGTTTTTGACTTTTTGTTTAATTTTATATCAATAATGACGTTTGCAGGCCATTACACCGCTACAATTTTTGCTGTATAAAAGCCTTTAATAATTTAAGGGAAATACTACTTTAATGCACTGTAATATTATTTTGACAATAAAGTTAACAAATACAGAGTAGCCAAAAATAATAGTTAAAAATTATATCGACCAAAACCGTTCAAGTCAAATTTTTCATTTTAGACCGGGTCCTATAGACGCCAATGTATCAATAATTATTCTCATGGAATTTTTTTGCAATCTCTAACAAAATAAAAAAATTACATATTGTATTTTTTCATGGATTCCCTGAAATTTTGTTACTATTGTAGAGTAAGCGATTTGACAATTTTGAATTTTAAATATATTTTAAATTTCTTAACAAAGTGTATTTTCTTGTTTTAAATCCCCAAAAATGTTTGTACTTTTTCTGTATAGATATGGTCTTTATACAGGGTGGTCCCTAAGTAATTGGCCAAAATTTAACTAAAGAATTGCAACGTTAAAATATTGCGATTTAACTAAACCTTACAAAAGCCTTAGTAGAAAAGTTGATACTGAGATACAGGGTGTCAAAGTTCAAAAAATATTTTAATTTTTTTTTATAATATTTAGTACGTTTTGGGTATTGTAATAACACTTGGTATAAGGAGGTTTTTTGACAAATATCTGATGTTAAATTTTAAGTGCTAACCAAAGGCCGCTACCTACTATATATTGAACTCTTCAATGCCTTTTTCACAAAAAAGGTATATTTTGTGGGAATCGTTCTAAGGAACCGTTTTGTAAGATATTTGCCATAAGGTTATTTAGTGCAACCCAAAAATGCCTTTAAAAACAGCGTATTAGCGATAATTAATAACTGCCCCATTATAAACGATTAGATTAATGTATTTATCCATATACTTTTTGGTTGCACTAAACCACTTAAATGCAAATATCTTTAAAAACGGTGTCTCAGAGCCGTTCTTACAAAGTACACCTTTTTTGTGTAGAAAACATAGGAGAATTTACTTGTTCGCTTAAATGGTATAGTACGCCCAATCTAACTTGTCCATATTTTAAATGTCTATAGCTTTTTGTTTTTTAATCTAAAGAAATCATCTAAAAACCAACTTATACAGTCAATAATGAAGTTTTTATTTTTGGTACAAATAATATACGAATCAACCTAATTAACAGAATATATTGACATAACTTACATTTTTTTAAACGGGACACCCTGTATATTTTACCACCATTAAAAAGGTTTTTAAAGAGCTTTACAAAAATACCGCATTTGATATATCTACCTTTAATAGTTTCGAAAATAAAACCATTTAAATCTAAAAAATAATAAATGTAATTACCACTATACCTACCTACAGGTCTAAAATGTCTAAGCTTAGACTGTTGATTTAATGGAAATTATGTCTATTATTTCTAAGAGTTAAATAGTCATATTTCAGAAACTTTTAAAGATACATATATCAAATTAGTATTTTTGTAAAGCTCGATTAAAGTACCTTTTAATGGTGGTACAAGGTGTACCATTTAAAAAAAGTAAGTTATGTTAATTATTTCTGTTAATAAAATTGTTTTGTGTAATCTTCATAACAGAAAAAACTTGATAAATCACTTTATCAAGTATTTTCTTACGTTAAAAAACATAAAAGGTCTTCGTGGTTTGTTCAAAGATAATAATAAAAAAAACTTTTAAAATGTGGACAAGTTAGATTGGACGCACTGTACATACAGAGTAGCACAAAAAGTTGGGAAATTAAAAGTAGTGTAGGTGGCGTCCTCTAGTTAGCACCTAAAAATTAACATTAGATATAAACAGCTTATGTCAAAAAACCCTGGATGCCGAGTTTTATTAAAATATTTAAAATGTATCAAATATTATAAAACTAATTTAAATATTTTTTAACTTTAACACCCTGTATCTCAGTTAACATTAACTTTTGTACTGAGGTAAGTTTAGTTAAATTGCAGTATTTTAACGTCACAGTTCGTTAGTTGAATTTTGGTCTATTACTTGGAAACCACCCTGTATAAACAGCACCCAGATCGGCTAGTGTATTCCAAGGTTACCACGACAACTATCTTAGTCGAGACATCTTACTGCCATTTCATATTAGCGAAAGACAGAAATACGCGCGATCAACGCTATCGAAGTGTATGGAGTCAAATGAAACTGTCTGTCCGTCAAAACCGGCTTAGTGTGTAAAGGCGCGTAGGGTAGTTGCCGTGATAACCTTGAAACACAACAGGCCGATCGAGGTGCTGTTTATAGTGTGACCATATCTTTAAAGGAAAAGTAGGATATATAGGATATCAAAATTATCAAATCGTATACGCTACAATTCTTACAAAAGGTTCAAGGATTTTATAAAAATACAGCATGTCAAATTTTTTATATTGTCATAATATAATATTTATATGTTAAAGTTAGGCCAAATTGCTCATTCTTAATAGTTGTTTAAATTATTATAACTTAATAAATATTTATTTATTAAAAAATGTAAAGGGTCGTTTGCTGTTACAAAATAGTAAAAATAAAAATTTTTTTGATGCAAAAACAAGCTAGAAATTAAAATGATTGCTTTAAAAGATAAGACAAATAAAAAAGCAGGTTGAAGATCGTGCACGCTATAATGCCGCTGCCACACATTGGGCAAAGTTCTAGCTGAACTACTTGTCGAAATATTTGGCAAACTATTTGTAAGCAAACGGTCTCGAGAAAAGTTCGGCAAATCAAGACGAATGTAGGCAAACCACATTGGTTGTTTGCCAACCTTTGCCATAGTTTTACCAATATCTGGCGGCGGCATTAATTGGCTATTTATTATGTACTTTAAAAAGGAACTACAACAATAAAGGGCTTTTATTATTTTATATTAGTAATGGACCCCCAACTATTAAAAAACCGCAAAGTGCTTCCATTTGAAGAGGTGGGTTTTTGAGAACGGGGTGAAAACAGCCCCTTTTCAGTTTTTGAGGTTAGGTCGAAAATTGCACTTTTTCCAGGTAGTTGTCAACATAACAGTTGTAGGAAATTAAATTGTCCATGGAATAACGCTTGCCAATTTAAAAGAGTTATTGTTGACAAAAATATGCTTAAAAAACCAACAAAAAAAAATAATAATACATAAATGCAACAAAACGAGTTTTTATATTTTTTTGTATTTTGCCCTATAACTTTTTTCCATGGGGGTTTAGGTATAGGCATTGGTTCATAGAAAAAAATTCCATACTTCCTTTACCAAATGACGCTAAAAGTATTTAGTGTTTATAGTGTTCAAATAACGATTTTTAAAGTTTACCACTCACATCATTTTTCGGCAATTTAACTAATTTTTTCGCAAACAATGTTCTGTTACTGTAGTCTACGCAGTTTTAGGTATAGGCAATGGTATACTTAGTTAAAAGAGAAAACAATTACCTTTTGGTCTATAGTACAAGGCTTCAAGACTATATATAAGTAGGATATGGTTCTTTAAGTTTCCACGATATCTAACCTATCTTTTTAAATTCTCGTTATAATTTTTTTCTTCTACCTTTATGTAGATATGATAAAAAATAAAAAAAAGCCTATTTTTCTATCTCTAAAATAGTGTATTGTAAAAAATACTAAGGTTAATTTTAAGCAAAATATGGTTAGTCAAAGTGTCAAACTGCAACGATTTTTGTTAATTTTTACGTAAATTTCTTTAATTTGTTTTTTCTTTTCTACGACGGTTTAATATTGTACACATTATAAATATTATTTTAAAAAGTTAATGCGGCTATTATCACACACATTACCCACCTCAATTACCCACGCAGTCTTTTAAATGTGCCTAAATCCAATAAATAAAAAACGTGTTTTTTCGTAATTTTTTGCTTCTTTTTTAAACATATTTTTTCAAAAATATTTTTTTTTAATTCGGTAATCGCATTTCGATGGAGAATTTAATTTTCTACAACTTTTCTGGTAACTACTACATAGTTTTCGACCTAACCTTAAAAAACTGAAAAGGGGATGTTTTTACCCCGTTCTCAAAAACGCACCCTCTGAATGGTAGCGCTCCACGGTTTTTTAATACTTGGGGGTCCATTGACCATATGAAATAATAAAATTTCTTTAACGTTATAGTTCCTTCCTACCACATTTTTGTGTAACATATATATATATATATATATATATATATATATATCTATATATATATATATATATATATATATATATATATATATATATATATATATATATATATATATATATATATATATATATATATATAATCAATAGCCTAGAAAAGGAGTTGTAAAATGTTTATTTTAATTCCTGAACTAATAAAATGGTTGATAGACATGACATTAAAATAAAGCGATATTTTTATACATTTATTTACAAAATGTGAAAACACGTCTTAAGTTATAAATAGAACATAATTAGCATCAATAAATTTTACCAATTTAAATATTTTAACGTTTTTGGTTTAGTAAAATAGATTTTTAGAATTTTTTAGAAATAAACCATTGAAATACCGGGTGTACTGGCAAAAACCTATTTTTAAATTATTTGCTCTAGTTGTCAAAAAAACAAACAAAGAAGTCTTATTTTGACATAAATTAATAAAGAAAATAAAGCTAGTTTTATAAATAAAATATACATATCTACTTTTTAAAAAAATATTTTTAAAAAGTGACGAATTTACTGTTTTTTAAATACATTCTTTAAACTTTGAATTTGGGTCAAAAATTAAATTTGAAGCAATTTTTACTCCTAGAGTTTTTTTAATATTTTGGGATATAAGCCCACTTTTTGTAATTTAATCTCAGATTTTTTAAATTTTTCGCCATACCGCTGTTTACATGACATATGTCAAAATGGACTTTTAGGTTATTGGACATGCAGAGGCGGTTGCCAAAAAAGAAAATCTGAATTTCTCTTTATAAAATTTTTTTCTATATGTTGCAGACATTTTCCGGTCACTGTATAAAGTAAATGTTGTGGAGCAGTGTTTTTTAATATTTTTTATGACGCGACACCCTTAGTAAAAAAAAAATTCCGCCAGCCCCTGACCCTTCGCTTTTCTTTATGTTATTGCACTAAACGTAATATTTTTATGCATATCTTAATAAAAATAATACTTCATAATGAACTAAATATAAATACATAATGAATTATTTTTAATTTGTGACCCGAAGTTCTTTATGAAATATGCTTTTCTTATCGACCTATTTGAGCATTTAAATATTTTGAATTAAGGGATTCCAAAAAGAATACAAATTTTATTACTGCAAAAATAAAATCTATATCTTTACAAACAAAATTGACTTATATCCTATACAATTAAGACAAAAAAAATATTCTTCTCGACTCAGTTTGTAATTAAAGAAGTCGAATATAAGATAAACATCAAGATATATGTACATACCTAATATGAAAATTATGTTAAATTATCCGAAAGAAGAACTGTGTCAACACGTCTTTGTGCAAGATATATTAAAAAACACCAGATGGATCCCAAATCCGTTTTTAACTTTTTTCCTTTTTTTTTTATTATCTTTGGACAATCCACAAGCCTAAATACTAACGTACCGTGGGTGTCTTAAGCAGAGTAAGAGGAAGTTTGTTGACACGGGACTTAAATACTTGATTTGGGAGGGAAAAGACCTTCGCGGGCAGTAGGTTCCACATTATAAACACGGATAAAGGAACAAAGTGGAAATTTCGGGGCCTGTCCAGTTAGACCGTGTGGTGTTGCATACATGCGGCACCACGAGTTTCTCTACTGGAAACCGTGAGTTTCAATTTTGATACATTTTGGTTAAAAAGAAAAACTGAATAACCAGAATTAACAACCAAGACCTTGAAATATTTGATTTTATTTGCCACCTTGTATTTGTGCGAGTTTACATTTTCATCAATGGCCCAAATAAAAAGTAAGCAAAGAAATTTCCTAATTTTGAAAAACAACTTAACTTTAAATGTGTAAAAGGTGAATCTACGAGCCTTTGCATTAGAATGAATAAGTAGTCGTAGGATTTTATTTTTTTACAGCTTTATTGACTCGACTATAAGCTGCAATCATTACATTTGGTATCTGAAAAGTGTCGGGCATAACGAATTTTACAGTGATTTGGGCACCGTTTCCAGATTTTTAGTTTTGATCTACACATTTTTATTTTTTTTTTTTTTATTATTGCAACAAAGTGGAGAGGACAAAAAAATACAAATTTAAAAAAATATTTTTTTCTGCTTGTTATAATATTACAATATAATCACATTTTTTGTAAATAATTTGTATGATATTCCTATTTGACTACATTTTTTAACGTAAAATAAAACCATAAAAATAAAATCCCAAAAAGACTTCATTAGGAAAAAACAACTGGGGAAATGGAAAAGCAGTGTAAACCGGTTTTTCCGGTTTATGCTATTTGTTGGTCCAGGCGACATGCTGTATTCCTCGCTCTAACGACGAAGTTGTCGCTTTTGCACGTTTTCCCAACACAATTCTGGATTTTTAGAATTACCCCGCTCGGTGTGATAAAGTAAACTGCGTTGCCAAATAACCGTTAAAGTCTCTATAATAGGTCCGCTCAAATCCTAAATGTTACAAAGTGAATAGAGTTAAAGGGTTATGGGAAACAAAGATAAAACTTTAGTTTTTGCAAAAATAAATTAGTTATTCAATGCAAAATATAGCTTTGTATCTCTACCGGGTGTCAACAAATCTATCAGACAAGCCATAACTCTCAAAGTATTAGACATATAAAAATGAGACTTGATATAGGTAAATGATATAGAAAGAGAAGAGTTATCGCGTAATTATAATCTTTGTGTTAATTCCGGCTTAACCGGAAAAGGCTCCTATTTTGAGTTTTTAATAGAATATCCTGTATATTTTAACATTTTTAATTCTTGAGACAATTCAAAATAGAAATGCGAACTTTTAAAAGAATTTACGCCTACTTTCTTTATTTTTAGAAAGTAATTTTTAATATTGCATTGATTCTTTATTTATATTCTTAATTTAGGTTTGATCACCAAAAACTGGTATTGTTAGATTAGTAAAAGGATCATTTTTTTGAAAAGTGCTTTTCTAAAAACCGTTGTCATTTAAAATAATATTAAATAAAGTCAATTTGCTAACTGGTTTTACTTATGTCTTTTAAACTTGTCACTGAAACATTGCGATTGTATTTTTCTGACATAACCCAAAGTACTTAGATTTGCGTCCAATCATGGCCACCTAGATGCAATAATTAAAACGGCTTTAAGAAAGTTCAAGAAGGCTTTAAAACTTTTTAGAATGTCACATTCTCATTAGAAATGGTTCCAGAAATTCAAAAATTTAAAAATCAACAGAGTGTTCTATTTAAAATTTCAAAATAGAAGTCATTTCCGAGTAAACCGAAAGTTACTAGAAAGTGCAAAAACTCTTATCTTCTCATATCATTTACCTATACCAAATAACATTTTGATAGGTTTAATACTCTAGAAGTCTTGGCTTGTTTAATAAATTCGTTGACAGCCGGTAGTTTAAGCTTATAATTATACATGCAAAAATCTTCAAATTGAGTGCCATGGTTGGCTGGTTGGTTGGTTGGTTGGTTAATTGGTTGTTTGGTTGGTTGATTGGTTGGTTTAAAGCAGGGTCGGTCATTCGATCACGTTTGCACTGCAGCCTATTGGCTTATTGTGCACCCTCTCTTATTACACAAGTTCACTGCCCTTTATCAGGTTCAGTAGATTTTTACTAAGATGATAATGCGGAGGAAGGTTCCCGCTATGTACGTTTTTAAATAAACTGTGTCTTTTGCGTGTCAAAGCAATGCAGTTGTATATTATGTATGAGACTGTTTCCTTCTCTTTCCCGCAAGGCCTGCATGTTATTGGTCTATTGAAATGCCCATTTTTTCAAGTGTTTGCTTAGATGACAGTGTCCTATCAAAAGTACCACCCACCACTTGTCTTAACTAAGTGTACCCCAGCTGGAGGACTTGAGTTTTAAGTTCTTTAAAAGGATTGGCAAGTTTCTCCTCCGCATATCTTTGGCCAGGTGATTTATGCCAACGAGCAAAATGTTGTTGTTAAGACCATCTGCTAATCGTTTTTCATCACCTTTTTGGACAGTCCGAGCACTGGCTCTGGGTCGTTGAACTTTCTAGATTACCCAGCTCTTGCTAGTTCATCCGCTTTTTTATTGCCTTATATTTCCAAGTGTCCAGGGCCCACGGAAGTTCTATCCTGTTGTTTCTGGCGGCAAGCTCTTTGATATTGTTCAGGCACTCGATCGGAATTTTTGATGTTACATGATGGGCATCCAAGGCTTTTGGAGCAGCCTGGCTGTCTGATCATTATAGGTCTTAATACTTATACAGCTTTTAAAGAAATATAAAAATATTTGCCTTCCTCTTGTAAACCAAGGGTTTCTAAGAATTTAAAATAAAAAGAAAATATTTAACTACAGGTTAACTCGTGCTAAATAATATATTGAGTGTACCTGGAATAATATTAAATAAATGGAGGGTATTTCACCGCCAATTAAATGTTAGTAAATTAACCACAAAAAAAAGTAACTAAAGCCTGTTGCATTTTGTTTTCAGTTTGAAGATACCTTAACAGTCCATGGATTTTTAGATTTTACAGACACAACACAAATTTTTATTGCAAATACTACAAAAGATATTTTTGCAGATTATTTTATAGGCAATGGAAAAGTTCCTTGGCAAGACCAACAAATACAACAAAACTAAATTATAAAAGTGTACTTTTAAAATAAAATATATACCCATTTAAACCCATAGGTACCTAATTTTTTTCCTATCGCTTAGGTCTGCAAAAATTGGAATTAAAACTAAAACCATATTTTTCCAATACTTATCAATAACTCGTTATCGAGTGTCTCCATACCGGCTACTTATTATAAACTAAAAGAAACGGCTACTCTGCATGCCGCGGACAACAAACGCGTGATGTATCATGTGAAAGTACATATAGTACCTAAGCCCTTACGCGAAGCATTCCCATGTTAGGATGTGTTTATGTCGGAGTGTTACTTGTTTCTCGCCGCTCCGACATACACACACCCTTAGGCGTGCGGGCCAGGCGTGAGATCGCATTGTAAACACGCCAGCAGACAAAAAATGAAAACGCTCTTTCATGTGAAAGGTTACATTACCTTTATTGTGAACCTATTGTCATGCGTAGGGCGTACGGCGTTTCGTACGCTTCATGTGTAACGGGACTAAATCATTTTTTACAACCGAAATGTATGATGTGTAGACTTAAAAAAAATGGTTAATCGAGTATTGCGATTTCAAAACGCTGTTCAAAAATGGGTTAATGTTTCCGTAAACGATATTCACATTTTTGGTATTCGAGATTTACTTTTTTACAATATTTAGAAAAATAAACATTTTACTGTAAACTTCTTTAATTTTTTTAAGTTGTCAGTATCGTAAATACGATAATTTTTTAAAGGCTTCATTTTAGTTGCTAGAGGATCATTGCTTTTTCGTAACGATGTGTAATGCAGGTTATTTAAGTGAATTTATAAAGTTGCTTGGAACGAACGTCAACATATTTTTTATATAATATTTGTAATACCACTCAAAATATTTTAATAAAACTTGGTACACAACCTGTTTAAAATCATGCATGGGCATTTTATGTATTAGGGTTTAGTGAAGCCTTTGTTTTTTACGTGTTTTTTTTCTTTCTAAATGTTTAAAATACTATATTTTCAATATCGTTTAGTAGCTCATAAACTAATAGGGCTATAACGGTTTTCTACGGCATCTGTTTTTTACAAAAATAAACTGAGTTTCGCATAAACCGCACAGTGTTTTCTGTCGTAATAACTGAGATACTTAGCACTGGCACACCCTATACATCATGAAAAAATTAGTATGAAAATAACCAACTGTGCCTAATTTTTCTTTTCTGTATATTATAACATTTACATCTCTCTACGGAAAAACCAATTTAAAGATTTTTATTGGGACGTTATAAAAGCGAATTTTACGTTTTATGACTTTCTTATGGCACATTTCCGAACACCAAAATAAAGGTGCTATTTATTTTTAAATGGTTTTTAACCTACTTAGATTAATTTTTAACGTTTTTAATATATTTGTCTCATAAAAGAGAATAAAAATAGTGTATAAGTCAAACACTTATTTTTGTTTTTGTCGTTATTATCTTTATTATTTATTACAGAAATTGTTAACATTTACCGATAGAGAACCAAGTATTTATTTTTAGCAGCTATTTTACAATTGCAATAAAATATCCATGTGTGTTTTTAGAAATAAAAATAAGGAATGCACGATGGAAAAACATTTAATTTTGTTTTTTTATATATTTAAAAATAGAATGTATTATTAAAAATTTAAATGAATATTTTAGTAAGAAAAAAATAAAAATTTAAAACACAGTGTCGTTTTGTTGCCCATAGCTAAAAAAAATTATAATTTAAAAACTTTTAAACAGGCAGTAAGTTAGTTATTGTTAAGTCCATCGATATTTAATTTGTTTATCCTTTTTTAAAAGCGCTGCAGATTTAGTTTAGATGTATTAGGTTTTGTCATTCAAATAATTAAATTTAAATATTTTTACATAAATATGCCCAAAAATAAATAGAAATTCATTTAATAAAAATCACCTATAACTTAGTATCTGCCTGCTGTCCTAAAAAAACCGCAAAACATAATAGTGGGTAATGATAGGTTTGCATTTGACATTTATTGCATGACCTGGGTCTCGTATAATATAACGATTTAACCCAACTTACCTTAGTCGAAAAATGCATGATTTTGAAAATACGGGGTTTTAAAGTTTCATTTAGGATTTAGTTTCTTATTAATAGTGGGTGTAAAAATCTGCTCTCACTTTATCTGTAAAATTTAGAGGGCGCCACCTGCCGTTTTTAGCAGGCATTTTAAACAAAATACGTTTTTAAGCCACTCTGTATTTAACTTTTAGATAAAAATTCTTATTCTTCAACAAATTTTACTTAACAAAGCGACCCCTAATGAAATAAATTTAAGCGGCCGTTTTTGAATTTTCTGGATTTAAAACAATTGCTTTTTATGTGGCCAGGTCTAAACTATACAGGGTGTTGGCTGTCTAAAATGCTTATCTTTAAAATTGTGCATTATTAAGTGATTTTAAGAAGAAAAGTTCAAGTAAAGTTATGTCCTCATAGCTTAACGTTTAAGATACAGAGTGGTAAAGTAAAAATAAAGCATATTTATCACTTGTGACATTTAGGACATAGGTTTATTTAAACTATTTTTTTATTATTCCCTAAAGATATACACTCTTAATAGTAACATTTTATTTTAAAATACCCTGTGCAGCTTAGACCTGGCCCCACAGGACACATATATTTTTAAGGTAAGATTTGTCAAAAAATAGGCATTTAAAACTTAAATAGAGAGTGGCTCATAAAAGCAGAGGCGCACTTACAGCCTTGCCGCCCGTAGGCTATTTTATTTTCGCCGCCCCCAGCCTTGCCGCCCGTAGGCTATTTTAGTTTCGCCGCCCATTTCCTCATCTTTTCCGTTTGAAAAAGTTTAGAAGAGCAAAAAAAAAAGGTCTTCACTTCCATTTCTTTCGATTGTGGGTACAAAGAATTCCAAATCCAACCAAAATTATTCATCATGAAAAAAAGAGAAAAAAAAAGGTCCTCACTTCCATTTATTTGCCGCCCCCAAAATCCGCCGCCCTAGGCTTCAGCCTACTCAGCCTAATGGCAAAGGCGCCACTGCATAAAAGCTATTTCGCTTTAAATGCCTGCAAGATACCGAAGGTGGCGGCCTCTACATTTTACAATTAAAATAAAAGCATATTTTAATCTTTCGGTTTCCAGAATCCCCCAGAATATATATATATATCGAAGAGTGTATACCAAAACTTCTTTTCCAACTTCCTTTTATAAAAAAATATGTTGACGATCTAATCTGGGCCATACCTAAAGGTCAACATAACACAGTTCTACACATATTCAATAGCTACAACCAATACATACAATTTACTATAGAAAGGGAAACAGACAACAGTGTCCCTTTTCTTGACACAAAAGTGATTAGGACGTATGATAACAAAATTATTCTAGATTGGTATGTTAAACCACCAACTCTGGGAGATACATAAACTATCACTCCTACCACACCGAAAAAGATTAACTTGGTTCTAGCATTAAAAAACGTGTAGAAACAATTTCCCATCCATCCTTCAAAGAAAAAAACTTTAAAAACTATACAACACTCTTCTTGATAACTCATACCCACAAAAATGTTTAAAAAAATAATCTTTAACATAGGTCTACGTCATGATGTGGTGAGTAGTGAGCGGGGCAATGTTTCCCAAAAATCAGTTGTTTTCTGACACAAAATCAGCCTTTTTATTATTTCTCCATACCTTATATTAAAGATGTAACCACTAAGATTATATCGGTTTTTAAAAATGAAAACAGCATCAGGGTAGTCTCAAAACTATTGGGCTTACATACACTAAACTTAAAAGCAAAGATCCAATATTGAAAAAATCAGAGGTAATGTATAGCATCCCTTGCTCTGAGTGTGACAAAACTTACATTGGCCAAACGTCGAGGGTACTTAAGGATAGAATTACGTCACATAAAAGTGATTGTAGAAACAATAAGTTAACTTGTGCCTTGGCTCAACAGACCGCTAAAACGGATCATGTTTTTAACTTTAATGAAACAAAAATTTAAATACAGAGAAAAATACACATAAAAACTTTTCTTGGAGATGGTGGAAATACACCTCAACGAAGATGCTTTAAATAAAAAAAGGGATATTAATGATCTAAGTTCTAGTTATTCAAATATCCTACTAATTGATAATAACAAAAGAGGCTTCTTGTCTGAATTGAAACACAGTGACGACACTATATAATTAACTAAATTAAATATTTATTTCAAAATAATGTTTAGAAAAACTTTTAAAAATAAAAACAATCCTATTTTAACATTTAAAAAGTCTAACCTGTAATCTTTCAACTTTATATTTAGGGTCAGAAGTAAATTAATTTTCACTAATTTACATAATATAATAACATTATATATTGTGCACAATATTTAAATATGTAACACCTAATCGGATACTGTTATGAAACGTTTTTCTCACTTTATGTCTATACAATGCATAGTGGCTAACAAATGCATAGTAAAGTAACCACTTATATAGGTTTTTTAAAAATATTAATTATTGTCAATGCATTTCAACATCATTCTTTTGCAGCATGTTTGGGGATTCGGGTGACAGACGCAGCCCCATCATATTGCATCAAAATCTTAAGGCAATAATTAAAAAGCACGACTGCTGGTTGCGGACTGCTTCTCGTTGCCTGAGTGACAGTCAGACGCTGGGGGTTGATCTGCTTGCCGGTGCTCCGCCGCTTCGTACCAATTATGTGACAGACAATTGTGGCGAGGTGGTGGAGTATCCACAGTTGTAACAGAGAAGTAAATATAATAAACCAAAATCTGAATTTAATTTTCTCGAATACTACGCCACTGGAATCTCGTCAAAGTACCGGAAGGACGACGCATGGTCAATGAAGCCGATAAATGTCAATCAATTTAATCGACTCTCCTTCTGTTGGTCATGGTTGTAAATGGGATAGAGTGAGACATACGTTTCAGAGACATTACCATTTTTGAGAAAGTAGTTAACAAAATGGCTACAACCCGTTCACATGCCTAATTAGTATAAAAATGTGGTTATAAAATATTAATAATTTATTATATGAAGGAAAAATCTAAATGGAAACTGTTTTGAAGCTTTTATATTGCTAACTCACTTGTACACGTAAGTTTATAATCATTATTACATTATAAATCAATATAAATAACTTTGTCTTCATATTGTAGCCTTGAAAAAGAAATAAAGTATTTCGAAAGCTTGGTGATTTAAAAAGAGTTTTTCTAAGCCCAAATACACCTGATTGTTTCCCCAATAAACAACCTACTGTTAAACTAGTCAGTCGAGACTACTCTACCGTTATATATATATCTTAGCACATTTTAGCCTTAATTTGTGGTTGCATCTCTTTCGCAGCTTTTTGAAACACCCTGTATAATATTAACGACGGCTTAAGCGCCTTCGCTGTGCCAATAAGAACAAAATTACAATTAATCGGATACAGGGCGTTTCAAAATTTAGTACAAATATTTTAGTAAGTTGATTAAAAAGAATCGTTTATTTTAAAGTGCTTACATTTTTTAATCAAATCTTACGAAAATTTTAAAACCCCTATTACTTGAGAAGTTATATTTATTGTTTGTATTATAAAAGGTAAAAACCCAATGTTAGAGGGCGATATAAATGGTGGTAAGGCCTGTTGATAACCAAAATTTAATATGAACGATCAATTTTTTTAAAGGTAAGCTACACCAGCATTTCGGCAACAGAAAAATTCAGATAATGGTTTAACGGTTTTCGAGAAAGTCGTTTGGTTGGTAGGATAAGAAAACCAAAAATTTACTTATTTTGCTTTCACCTTTAATGGTATATCATATTCTGTTTAAAAAAGGAACAGTAATTTAAATTTTCAATTAAACTAACCGGAGAACTTTTTGAACATTTTAAATAAAATATTTTATTTTAAATTTCAATTTTTCACTAAAATCTCTTTCTAATGACATAGTAAGACATACTGGTAATTTTTAATATCACCACCATAGATTATTTATTTAAGAATTGCGTGAATCGAATGTCTTAAATAAATGGTTCATAAAAATGAGATGGTATTTTTTAAACAGAACCTTTTTGCAGGTTGGGCGAACGGTTGGGCGAGAACAATTTAAGTTGGGCGCTCGCCACACCGCGCTCACCCCTGGCGCCGCCACTGACGAGAATATAGATGATAAAAAACTTTAAAAATTCAAGACATTCTATGAAAATAGCATCCTGATAACATACTTCTTTTAAAGTTATTGGCGATCAGAATGCCTAAAAATATAGTCGGACACCCTGTATTTTAAAAATCTTGTTCAAACAAGTGTAATAGGCATTTTTTGGGTTCCTTTTAACGTTATCGATACATCGTTAAGTATTTTAATAGGATTTTGGAAGACATAAATCTAGGGCCAGAAATAACTAATAAACTAAAACTGACGCCAATGTCGTTTTTGTATGGACATCGGAAAGTTTTCCCGACGGGATTCAGTTTTTCCCATTTAACTGTGCAGAGCATTAATATAACAAAATCCAATTTGCGTTAATTTTATTTGTAATGACATGCCTAGCAGATATAGGCTAAAGTTTTTAATAAAATTATGGACAATTTGTTTTTAAAAATAATTTATTCTTAATCTAACCAATTTCAAATAAAAATCCATGAGAACTGTAATTTATAGGTGATTTTTAGGATTTTTTTTCTAGTCTATACAGGATGATTTTTAAGTGAGCAATTTTCTTTTAACACTGTACTGAGTGCAAGAAAACAAGAATATTTTTTAAATAATGTCCGAGAATGCTTCGTTTTCGAGGTACAGGATGTTAAAATAAAAAAAAATAATTCTATATCATAACTTTTTTAAAAAAATTCCACCAATAGCATGTGAATAATATTAAAATTCATTTTATTTTTGGGAAAAAATAGTACACCACTGCTTTTTCCTTAAATCAATATTATTTTAAAATACTTATTTACTTTGAAGTTACTTGGTTTCCTAATATTTTTTGTACGATAAAAGGGTTTTCGTTTAAAGAAATGAAAGCCATTTTGATGCATGACAAATTTTTTAAATCTGATATTATGTCTTGTATGTAAAATTCTTTATAAAAATTAAATGCCCTGTATCTTGACAACAAAGCACTTTTGGAAATAATTGTATTTTAAAAAGTTTTCTTTTTGCATTATTTCCTGTGTTGAAAAGAAAGAACCGACTTAAAAAGCACCCTGTATATTTTAGCATATACTGTTACTTAACAAATATTTATCATAATTGTTAAATAAAAAAATACCGAGTGTTTTCCACAAGTAGTTCTCCCTCATAACTTTTTTATCTGAGATAAAAAAAATGAGACTTGGTATATCGATATTTGACACAATAATGCATTGATTAATCTACTCAGTTGTTTTCTATAACTCTCGGTTTAACCAGAAATTACTACTAGTAAAATTTTAAATGGCCTTACCGGTAAATTTTATTATATTTTAAAAAAGAACAAAATTTTAAATACAATGATAACAATGACAACTCATATGTGTTTTTTGACAATTCTGCTTTTATAATTCTAAAGTACCATAATAAGGCTTAATGAGACAATTTTAAGTAAAATAGCCATGGAAAAAAAATTTGATTGTCCTCTGTTTTTTACGACATTTTCAGACGAAGTACAAATTTAAAAATCCTATTTATGATCATAAGTCCTTTTTTAAATGGCAAGGAAGTGGCTTATTAGCATAGTCTAAAAAACATTGTATTTTAAAAAATTAAGTACCACAAACATAATATTTTGTATACAGTATGTTTGGGAAATAATAAAAGTACGTTTTTACCAAATTTTATGAAAAATATTTTTTTGTAAAAGAAAAAAATAAAAAACCAAAAACTTAGTTACGACAAAATATTATTTGGCTTTTTTTCAAAATAAAATTAAAAAGTTTATTTACCATTTTAAGAAAATTAAAACTTTTATACAATATGAAGAACTATTCTGTTCTTACACAATATAATAAAAGTTATTATTACTTTAAAAGAAATAAAATAATGACATATTTAATATTAAGTTACTTACAATACAAAGGTTTTAATCTATAAACAAAGGTTCATTAGCACTCGGTTGAAATTGTTTTAATCCAATAAAATAAAATCTTAATAAGACGCCAGACGAGAACTGGGCCAATGGTTATTGTTTATGGATTAAAACCTTTGTATTGTAAGTAACTTAATATGAAATATTTCACTATTTTATTTTTTTGAAAGTTATAATAACTTTTATTATATGTGTAAGAACAGAATAGTTCTTCATAATGTATAAAAGTTTTACTTTTCTTAAAATGTTAAATAAACTTTTAATTTTATTTTGGAGAAAAGCCAAATCATATTTTGTTTAATTTTAATCTCCCAGAAAACAAATAAAGCATAAAATACTTTATTATATGGCTAAACATTTTTTACTACTCTTTTTATCTGGTTAAGATACCTAAAGGGTGTATCTTTAACCAGTTTATTTTTTCAAAAGTAATGTCAAACTCTAAAGTGTCTGTCGGACATTTCATTTTTAAAATTTTTTAGTTTTCGTACAAGTTCATCAGTAATTTTTAGGTAGACTGTTTACCACATTTTTGGTAAACTATTTACCACATTTTTGAGACGCAACCATTTGCCGAGTTATCGTCTGGCGTCTTGTTAAGATTTTATTTTATTGGATTAAAATAATTTCAACCGAGTGCTAATGAACCTTTGTTTATAGATTGAAACCTTTGTATTGTAAGTAACTAAATATTAAATATTTCATATTTTTTTTAAGTAATAACAACTTTTATTATATTGTGTTAGAGCAGAATAGTTCTTCATAATGTAAAAACTTTTAATTAGCTTAAAATGTTAAATATACTTTTTAATTTTATTCTGGAAAAAAGCCAAATAATATTTTCTTTATATTTTCTACCTTTTACAATGACTTTTATTCTAGTATACTTATTTTTCGTTTCAAAAAATTATCTACCCTGGGTTATAAATATGGCCGAAGATTAAAATCTAGATAGATAAAAATGTGTTATCTATTTATACACAATATTATCACACACAAATAGGAAAGGCAGCTGCCCTTCCCTGCCCCTCACTGCAGTTCATTTTTAGTTAAGAGAAAACTGTTTTCTCTGCAATCTATGTTAACTAGCAAACAAATTCAGGGCAGTATATAGTTTGCTGTCGCCAAATTGGCATTTCTTTTTGCCATGCTGACCCATATAGGGTGTCTTTAAACGGTGCGAAAAAGTTATTTTCTCAAATTCTTGAGGTCAAAATATGACGAGTAACTCGAACTTACCTTAGTCGAAAAATGTATTTCGGAGATACAGGGTGTCAAAAGTCCATTTTAGTTTTAGATTTTTATAAATTATTTTGTTAATAATTGGTGTATTGTCACAAGAATTGGTTAGGGAAGAGGGGTTTGTGGGGTGATAAATTTAACTCTACCATCTGTACTTGACTTTCAAATAAAAATTATTGTTCCTAAAAATCTTTTACTCAAAAAGGTAAACTCTGTGATAGATAATTTGAGCAGCCGTTTTTAAGATATTCGAATTTTAAAATGAGTCATTTTGTATGGTCTGTTTAAAATTATACAAGGTGTTTTATCATAGGATAATAAGCCCTTAGGCTGCTAATTCTAGAGTGAATTTTATATATATATTTAAATAAACCTTTGTCCCAAATGTTATAACTTCTAGCTTGTTTTTTAAACTGTATCTTAAAAGTTAAGTAATTTATTACATAGGTTTATTAAAAATTCCTTTTTAAGTAACTTAAGAATTCATACTATTAAAAATAATCTTATTTTAAAACACTTGTTTTCCTCTTCCAACTAAATTTAACACATAAACATTGCCTTCTTAGAAGTATACATCTCTATTGAAGTCTTTTTACTACTAAAATCGTAAAACCGCAATAATGAAAAAGATTAATGAAAATATCCGCCGCATCAGGCCGTTGCTAATGGACGCACCAGTTGACGTGCTCGACCGAATCCGTGTCCGCCCGTAGCTAGTGGACGCGTACCTTAATGTCATAGTGACACACATAGAATTGTTTGTGGTGTATTAATTATTTTATTTTTTTTCTTTTATTTTTTGGTTTTTTCGTGTTTTAATTTGACTTGGCGGGTACCCAAATAATAACATCTATATATTATTTTTTAATTTTTGTTTAAGGTAGCATAATAGTTATTTTTGTACCAAGGGCGTAAAAGTGCTTTACGCCAGAGGTGCAAACAATTTTTGTGCGACTGAAATTAATATACAAGTATTCTCTGTAGTTAGGAGAAAATTTTCCAGCTTTTAATGTTTCAAATTGAAATCAGTATTCTTTTAACATATGTTTAATTAAATTATTAAATAAATTGTTGTATTACCAAAAAAAAAGCATTATTTAATTTTATTATTGTTTTATAAATTTATAAATGCGAGCGTTTTTAATACTTTTTGCCTTAGGGCGTAAAATTACAATTTTAATTTGTTTAAACACCTAAGGTCGCGTTTAGCACACTAGGGGCGTGGTCAGCTCATGGTCCCCTTCGGCCACGGTCAAATATCACACATGCTTTTTCAATTGGAATAAGCGCACATTGAGCAAAGCGCCAAAAATATTTATATTTGGCGCTTTGCATTCCAGCGCCTAGTGTGCATTTACCTTTACTGTAATAGTCTCATAGTCATCATAACTGTGTAAAAAAAACAATCTCGAAACAAAATAATCCGTAAGGGGGTAAAGAAGGGGTGGTTTTAAGAAAAATATGATTTTTTTGCAATTTTTAGCTTGACAATAAAAAACAACTTATGTAATAATCTGTTTTACTCTAACCCCAAAAATTTTTCGAGAAAAATTTAAAACACTTTCTTTTTATTCCTAACTTTATCATTTACAAAAATAGTTTAATTATGCTAAAATTTGAAGCAGATATACTTTATATTATTCTAACCCTACTTTTTTTATTAAAAAATATTTAAATTGAAGATATGCTCTCTATTGCTTAGGCGGATTCATTTATTGGATGGTCTTTTCGTTGGGTACACGCCTGGAAAGAATGGGACCACTTCGTCCCGTCTGGTCCCGGGGTATACGAGCTGACCCTGTTAAGCCCTATTGACCCCTATGAACTGGCCGGTCGCCTGAAACAAAATAAAGGAAAACCACCCAAAAACTCAAAAATTCTAATTAAAAACGACGTTTTAGTGGCAAGTCTGTCACCGTTGTCAAGTTAAAATTAAGGTAAAAAATAAAATAAAAAAATTAACTAATATTCCAAAATTAAAAATTATTAATAAAAAAAAAATCATAAAATTGTAATCATTTTTAATTTTAAATATTTTTTATATATTTTTACCTTAATTTTAACTGGACAACGGTGGCAGACTTGCGAAACGTCGTTTTTAATTAGAATTATTTGAGTTTATTGAGGGGTTTTTCTTTATTTTGTTTCAGGCGATTGGCCAGTTCATAGGGGTCAAAAGGGCTGAACAGAGTCAGCTATACCCTGGGACCAGGACCGAAGCGGTCCCATTCTTTCGCAGGCCTGTACCCAACGAAAAGACCATCCAATAATACATATTTAGCCGCTATTATAAAAACCTTATTGAATTTTCAACCGCCGTTCTAATTTTTTTTTCAAATATGGTTTGTTACCGGTTTTTCTGTTTTTTGTCAACTTTTAATAAATAAAATAAAAAATATATTCTTTAAAAGAAAAAAAAATGAAAGAAAACAATAAATTGACAGGTGATATGTTTCTTTTTATTGTCAACATATTTTGCATATAACTTCTTTTAATGGGATGATAATAACACGTTTAAAGCCTTTTCAGGGGGTTCCATTTGTCATGTCAAATGTTTTGGGGTATCGGGCCGGGCAAACGCGTCATTTTTTTGTCGTTTACCACAAGATTTTGCATACAAAAAAAATATTTAAAAATGTCATTCTTCATAATATTGTTTTCTTGTAAAAATATGATTAACAAAAAAAATGGTAATTTTCTATAAAGGGTTCGCAAAAACTTAAAGACATGATTTTTCCAATTCCATGAACAACCTTTTTTTTCACTTTGAAGCAAAATATCATTTAGGAAATATATTTTCAATAGCATTTTAAATTACTTTATATTACAGGGGTATCAAAAAATTTATTTAAATTATTTTTTATGAAAAATACGGTATTTTAGAGTTTAAAGGTAGAATGACCATAAAAATCTCAATAATTTGCATTTTTCTAATTCCAACCTTACACAATTTTTGAAGCTGTAAACGAATTTCGATGTCGCCAAATTATAGAGTTTAATAAATCTTTGTATAATTGTTTTTATTAAATGTATGTTTATATTATATATTAATTTTTTTCGTAACATATTGCTTAAATATAAAAAATAAAGCTTGTTTGCTATTAAAGAAAAAACTTGTTTCTTAAGGTTTTACAAATCCCGTATACAAAATTACCATTTTCTTTTCGTGAAACACATTTTTTTACAAACAAAAATGTTTATAAAGAATAACTTCTTATTTTTAAATAAAACTTTGGTCCATTTGCCTTCTGTAAACCCCATGGACAGTCTGTATATAAAAAAAACTAAAAGAATATAAATACTTTGACACCTATCTTGCAAACCATCAACTTCTTTACAAGAGTTAATTACAATAAATATTTTTATTTTGGTCCAAGAAGTATGCAGTAGCATTTTGTACAGACTTTTAAGAAACATCCTGTATTTTAAATCTCTAAAAATAACCACACTGACTGCAATATCACGTTGGCAACGTGGCGGTGGCTCTTGTCGCTTCATTTTTATTTGCATGAAGATTCGGTCCAAAAGCATGTTTCAAATTCTCCTTTTAATGCTTTGGCGCACATCCGGGTGACGATCACCCCGTTCTGTGTTTTTTTTATTTTAATTCAGCTTTGGTCTGATAAAAATATTTTGCAGGGAAAAAGTTGAAACACAAAAACTATCTTTGTAATTGTAGTGAAATACGTTAGGAGTTTTAGGCCTTTAATTACAACTAATTTAATTCTAAACTAAAACGTTTTAGTAAAATTTGTTGGGAGCTTAAGGCCTTTAACTACAATTAATTTAATTGTAAAATAAAAACTCTAGTACAAGTTAGTTTAAATATAGCTCCAAAGAAACTTAAAATAACAAGGTTTGTATTATACCTACAGTGTGGCCCAATTGTCCGAAAAAGTCCAATATTTCTATTGTTTAAAGAGTTAGGACAACAAGTGTATGTTCCAAAAATATTGTGATAAATACACAATGCACCCAAAATAAATATAACTAAGGCATTACTTTTTTTAGGTTGTAACTTCTATTTTTGTTTACAAAATCGTATCTAACATAAAATTTTAATATAGTACGCTTTTTTATTTTCGCACTCGTGGCGATGTTGCAACCCTATTTAAAATCTACTAAAACTTTCGTAAAAAACAGGATATCCGAAAATTAGGTAAAAACGGAAACAAACTACTTATCATTAATACTTAGCTAAATGTTTTAAAACAGTAGGGGCAACAGAAAAATTCTTAAAAATATAGACTGGCCAAGATCTCAACATTTAAAATAAAATTTTATATATATATGTTTTTTTAATGGAAGCTATATTGGGCAAATTTTAAATTTTAAAAATAAAAATATGGTAAGATTTCTCGGTCATTCCTATGTCATTCCTAAATATTTTTTGTTAAAAGAAAATTTTGTTATTTTTACGAAACACCCAGTCTATTAGTCAATATTCTTAAAAATGTGTCTAAAGAGGAAAATACCAACTTAAAATTTAATTTGTATATTTGGATTATTATTATTATTTTTTTAAAATTAGTAAGTTTTCGTAAGATATTTAAATTTGGTATATTACCAAATATTTACTTATGCTATATATTTCCAGAATATTTTCCCTCGCTTAAATAATTAAGTGGATATACCAATTTTAAAATAATATTTTTTTTTTTGACATCGGATATGAAAACAAAGTGAATTTATTATTTTGGATTAACCTCTTTATGTAATACTTCAGGTAATGAGCAAAATATTCCACTAGTTGCTACACCGAGGATGTCATCGGAGACTAACAATGACACTGAAAAATCTTTAATTACTTCACCATGTTTACCATTAAAAAAAATAAAATTAAATCTTGATAAGTACATAAATATATTGATTATTATTTGTTTTTATTAGTAAGTTTTCATCAGATATTTTATTTTAGTATATTACCCAATATTTCAATAACTTCAATACTAACCTTGTATTGCCACTGGTATTTTTTTGTTAACTTTATCAGCAAAAATTTAATGTAATGGTCAAAAGAAGGGTACCAAATTTAGTGTAAAGATCTGGAGTGGTAGGAAAGTTATGATAAATAAATAATAGTTTAAAAAACTAAAAAACACGCTTTTATATGCAACCGAACTAAAAATTAGAAAATATTTTTTTATTACAAAGAGTTTGTCACTTCAGAGTAAAAAGCGTGGGGGCATTTTACTATTTTTTCATATCTTTTCCCAAATAGAATAATTATAAGATTTAATATATTAAGCACCCCACGCTTTTATTCTGAAGTGACAAACTCTTTGTAATGAAAAATTATTTTCTAATTTCTAGTTAGTAACAGGGGGAACGATGGGTTAAACATCTAATAGCCCGACACCCACGGTACTCTGGTATTTAGGCATAGACCTTCGTGGGATGTCAAAAGATAAAAAAATTATTACTCCGTATATATTTCAATAAAATGAGGACCAATTAAAGTATTTTTCCAGAATGGCTAGGCTATAAAACCTTAAAATTTTAGATTATTATTTTTGATAGTAACTTAATATTTTCTTTGTAATATTCATTTTGCAAAACTTTTTGTTTGAAAACCTATTCTTCTGTTTCAGATATTGCTGACAGAAATCGCCTTGGCTTTGAAGCAATTGATACCGCTGAACTTATTCTTTTATAGATCAGCTTTTTGACAGCCTAAACTCAAATTGTAAAGTTGCTCCGTCAAGCAAACCCCTAAAAGGAGGAGTAACAAGCGTTACTCCACATGTAGAGTTTTGGAAAAATGCCATAAAAGTTATAGAAACTATGAAATTCTACAGTTTAAAAAAGAAAACATTTGTTTCAGTGCCGTCACTCAAAAATTTAATATTTATTTTGAGAGGATTTTTATATTTGCAGGAAGTTTTATTAAAAAATACCGTTTTAAATATGTCCTAACCAGATTTTGTAACCAGGATCCACTGGAAAATTTCTTTAGCTATATTAAAAGCCATGGGGTAAGAAATGTGTCCCCTGGAGTTACGCACTTTGTAAGTTCGTTTAAAACATTACTAGTTAATAACTTCATGTCTAGACATTCGCCATATTCAAATCGCGAAAAAGATAAGACGGCAAAAACTTTAAATAATTTTAAAAAGTTTTTATTACAAAACGTAGCTTCACAGGTACAAGATGAGTTAGCTGAACCAGTGCTTCCAACAAACTTTCCAGTTAATAAAAAAAAACCGAGAATAGGAAAATGTACAACTGTATATTATGCTGATTATATTGCAAAATCGGTTTACAAGATTGTAAAGTGTGAGATGTGTAAAAACAATTTAACATCTTGGGGTAATAATTTAGGCACATATTTTATAGAAGTCCGTGAATATAAGCCTCGATTGCTTATGAGACCTGGCGGCTTTTTATATTTTATAGTGAGCCAAGCTATACCACGGCTTTATTATTTGATACCAAGACTCTGCCATATTAAAAAATTATCCCTTCTGTTAAAAAAAATTATAAAAACAAATATTGATTTTAGCCCATTAACTGTAACAACCATGATTTGGCAGATGTAATTTGCTCAAGACTTATAAAGTGTTCAATATATTTTGGTGTAGGAGAATAAATGAAATTTGTAAGGGTAGAGACTCGAAATTTATTAAATTTTTAAAAACAAATCCTGGACACTACATTAATGATCCCATGAAGATAGCAGCAAATAAAAAGTATGAGAATAAAAGAAAATTTAAAAACAAATATAAGTTTTGGGTGCACAAATAAAAAAAAATAGATCAGCGGTTTGAATCTGTATGTCCTGTATGCAAATAAAATCAAAACCCATTTTTGCAGATTTTGTTTATTCTTTTGAGCCAAAAAGCATTTAAAATCATCTAATTAGTATAATTTACCGTTAGTAGGTTAGGGGAAATTTATCCGCCAAAACTTTTAATTTAAGTTAAAGTTTTTATTTAATTTTGCTTAAAGAAGCCATTTGCCTTATTTATTTTGCTAGTTTCAAAATAAAACTTTTTTAACATAGGAACAAGCAGTACGATATTTGTTTTACTTTTATCTGTGTTTTGATGATCTTTGCTGTGAAGAAAATAATTTATTTCCTAGTTGCTTCCAATAAAGAAAATAATTTATTTTCTAGGTGCTTTTAACACAGCGACTTGCCACTCTCCTGTTCCGTTCATGTGGCGAATCCGAGGGCTTCCTAATTTCTATTCTGTTCTTTTTATCATTCAAATATGTTCACTATGTACCCTGCTGTCTGCAATAGATATCTATTTCATCAACATTGTTTAAATATCTTTTAGACACCCCAGGTACGTTTATATACCTGAAGGCTTTAAACTTTTTGAATTTTATAAGATAAAAAATGTACTACAAGATTAATTTGACTTTTCTTCAGAATAAAGACATTTCATAAATATTTTTAGGAAATTTTACTTTTTATATATGTATTATGAAGAGCTATTCTATTGCAATAGTGTAGTAAAATATAAAAAGGTATTCTGAAAAAGTTTACTTAAAAAAGGTAAAGTATCAATAAATTCTTGAATATAAAATAAATTTTTTGTATCAAGGGTAGATTAAAATTAAACTTACTTAGATATGATTGCACCCTTTTCTTTGCTATAAATTTTTAAAAACTAATATATGTTTATGTTCAATCTTTTCTATCATCAAACTAGCACGAATTTGGGTTAAATTTTAGATTTTTGTAATTTAAGCCATTTTTTCTTGTTAATATGGTTCAAAGCATTTTAAAAACATTTGAAGCACTCCGACGAATACGGTTACCGTGAAAAAATTACTTTAGACTTATTTTTTTAAGTTAGTATAATTGTTTATTTTAAGATACCACTACAGAAATATACATTTGCAGTTTTAAGAGGTGTTTTTTGTATGAATATTTATATGTATTTTATAAAAATTAAATCGTTCATTTCAAAAACAGTATACATATATACAATTTTGTGTAGGTCAAAAAATATGTTTCATTTTGAATATATGCATGAATGAAAAGAAACCATTATTTAAAAAAGAAAGCACATAAATACAATTTGTGAAGAATAAAAAGGAAAATCTCATTGGTCTGCAAATTAAAAAAATATATATTAATCGTATAAACCTAATTAAAAAAAAATGTGGTTTTTAAAATAAACGATTTACTTATTTAAAATAGTAAATTAAGATAAAATAAAATATTAAACAGTGATATTTTTCTTGCCTCTATTTGTTTATGACTTAAATAAAAATTAATATAATAAATATTTTTCCATCTATTATAGATAACCAGCACTCTTTTTTACCCTTTATATCTAAAGAGCTAATTTAAAGTTTTTTTAAGAAATTATGTAAAACACATACTAACCAAAACATAAAATTGATTTAATTAAACATGAATAAAATATATGTGTTTTGGTTAGTTCTGTTTAGTACATATGCACGGTTTACAAACTTTTAAAACTTAAAAAAATTGGTCAGTCAGTGCAGTGAATTTCCATTAGATATTCAACAAAATGTTAAAGTTTTACTCTATTTCTTCAAGAAACTCAAAATTAACATTTTTAAGTTTTCTAGTTATACTACTTATACAAAAGATATACTGGGTGTCCCAACTTTATTTTTACACGAAATAACTTCAACCCTGTATGTATAAAAGAAAGCTTAAAATCAAACATGTTTAAAAACATTTTTGTGTATTCTCAGTATTGCTAATTATTATAACGGGTAAATTAAAAAAAAGGTTTTGATTTAAATAAGCTTTTTTACGTGAAGACCCTGTACATTTTGACAAATTTTACTACAACTAATTCTACATCAAAAATGTATGATATACTATTCATCTATCAACACCATATTTATCAACGGCAAAAAGTAAAATGTCAAGGAATTTGATAGCATGCATATCACTAGCACCATTTATTTACTTATCAGACAGAAATTCTGGCTAATGTAAACAATAAAAAAATTATCGGACATAAATTTTTGACCAGAACCACTTGACAATAGCTAAATACATACGTGTGAAAGCCAAAAACTGAAAATAGAATAAAATATAATAAATTTTTGACCGTTTACATTAGCCAGAATTTCTTTCTGACATAAGTTATCATGCAATAAATGTCAGATGTAAACACACCATTAAGAACACATGATAATTTATATATAGTGCATTATACATTTTTGATAGAAAATTTTATAACAAGTTAAAATTTGTTAAAACCAAGGGCGTTTCATTTAAAAACCAAATATCTGAGATACAAGATATAGTTTTTAAGCTTTTTTGAATCTTGTTCAAGGGTCAGGTTATTTCGTGTATAAATAGAGTTGGAACATCCTGTATTCCATTTTCAATATAGATTAATTTAAATCCCGTGGTAAATATTACTTTCCTAATAACACTGTAGATGGCGCTACTGGTCAAAAATTGCTTGTGAGTAGTTAGGATCCTATGTGATGCGTCTTTGTAAAGTGGTCTAGGTTAGGAGCATATCCGAGGGATGGCGCGATCAACATTATATCAAGCAAATACACGGCAGTTTCTATTATATAGTTAGTGTTATGTGGCTATATGCAAAATTTTATGCTTAATCCGAAACAAAAATAGGGATAACAATTTAAAAAAATAATTTCTTAGTCATAACTTAACGGGACACTCTGTATTAAATTATTTTTAGGACAAGCACCTTTAAAAATCCTTTCCCTTTTATGTAAATATTTTTGTTATATCTCGTTAAGCAACAGATATATTAGAATTTTTCGGACAATTGGGCCACTCTGTATATGCGATCAGTAGCGTAGCTATGCGTAGGCGGTGTGGGCGGTCGCCTACGTCCTGCGCCTGGAGGGCCTCATGAAAAGGTGCGAACTTTTTGTAGGCATACGACTTTGCCTACCCCTAAAAGGCCTGGCAAAAAGGTAAGAACCTTTGCTCCTCAAATTTTTTTGTTCAAAATCATTCTCGACCTAAGGGGCCTCGCGCAGTAGTGGCGGATCTAAAACTACCAAAAGATACAGGGTGCTACATTTGAAATTTTAAAGTTTATGCCACTTTTTGGTATAGGCGGCAAAGTTGCATCATTAAAAATATTTCAGATCGTTAGATTACAAGATATTACCTATGTTGCCAAATTTTCAAAAAATCCAATGTTCCGTTATCCGTAAATGTCTACGGTACCATCGACCGTGAAACACCCTGTATCAATGACCTTTTATCCTTTACAGGAGACGAAACTTGTTTACATTTGATAACGATCATACATTAAAAATTTCTCCGATTTGACTGGACTATTTGCTTTCAAGATAATTTTGCTTAAGTCATAGGGCAAGCGCTAGTGCCACTTTTGCTATTTTATATTAAAAGTCTTGGCTTTTGCCATGCTTGCATTTATTTGTTAATACAATTTTTACTGGTAATACTATATAAGAATATCGTCTAAACTTTAAGGTGATTTTGATATCAGAATTCTATTATTATGTTCATATTAAATTATCATTATATTTAATTATTTACAGGTTTTTCTTTTTGTTTTAAATCACGGAAAATTGACTAAACAACCCGACAACGTTGCTACGGGCTATAGCCTCCAAGCGGGCTCGAATTGGCTAGTCTCGTAGCATTTTTATCACTTCTCATGCGTTATTACTTGCAGCGTTGCCTTGTGATAAATGGTTGTTTTGGTGATTTTCTCAGTTTTTCATGTGTCTTATAGTGTTTTTGTGTAAATTATTGGACAATATTACCGACAATATGGTTCGTGAATGCCAAGTATGCAAAAATAGACTTTTTAAACCCCAATGTGATGTGTCATTTCACAAGTAAGTAAACATATGTTTGTTTTGCAATTCATTGGCGTCGCATCGTTGTTGGCGTAGTCTGTTAGTATTTATTTCTATATGACATACATAATAATATGTTTTAAATTATTTCATATACATAACTTATTTACAAATGACTATTTATGATATTAGTGCCATTTTCTTTTATGAGAATAAATCTTAAATTAAAAATGATGTACTATTATTTGTAAAACTGCCTTAAAGCAAATGTAATACATAAGTGGTTATTTAAAAAATCCTTATTCTATCTTTTTAATTCCTGATTCACATACATACACACGCACACTCACCAAAATATACTAAATTATTGATTAAATAAATGTTGCTAGTGGAAAAAATATTAATATAGTGGATGCTATATAAATAGGAGATTCTGTTGATTTTTTGGTATTTTGATTGTGTTTTTAAACATGTTTAGTATGCAGTTTTTACTATAGGGTTTATTTATTTGACAATATAAATATTAAAAATTTTTATACACGTTTAGCCAATTCAAAAGGTTCATAGGTAATACGTAAAAAGAAGACGGTCTAAGGCGTGTAATACACTAACAGGAAGACATTAGACAAAGAATGCCGGCATATAAACATGGTAATGAATCTGTCCCACATTGTTCTTGCTTTAGTTGTCTATGAACCTTTTGAAGTAACAAAACATGTATATTCGTGTATTTCTTATGTTTACTGAAAAGCAAATAAAAGTATATTTACTTATATTTATGTGTTATTTATTTACCAAAAACCTCTTCATAAAATAATTATCGTAACTTTTTGTTAAAAATAATATTATTTCAATAACAAGTTGTTTTTTTACTTTTTGCAATAAATGAAAAATTCCAATAAGAGACATTTTAAAATTACTTATCTTTCTTATTTTGGTCTTAGTCCTAAATTTAAGAAAATCAAGTTTTTCCTACCTTAAATACTAATAATATATATACCCAAAATCTAAAATGGCAAATTTGGTGAGCATGAATGAAAGTAAAGAATATGTGTGTCCAGTAATAATAAAAAAAATTGAATGCTTGTTTGCTAAAGGTTAAAGCACACAAGGCGCTTAGGTCTCGGTACTCTCACGGACCGATCAAATAATTTACATGCATTTTAAAAGAATTACCTTGAATGATGTTTAAATACCATGTAAGATATTTGATCGGTCCTGATCGTACCGAAACCTAAGCGCCTAGTGTGCTCATATAAATTACGAACTAGTTAGTGCAAATCGGGTATTATCATAATCAGTCAGTTCATTTATAAGTAAAGTATGTGTAAAATGGCGAATGCGCAACCGAATGTAAGGGTTGGTAAAACATCAAATCTTTTTAAAGGAATGCATATTATTTTGTATGATTAATAGATTAGAATACTTTTAATACCATAATAATTTGAAATAAAAAGATCATGATTTTCAATCTATTATTTAAAATATTCTGAATTTACCATGTCTAGTTAGTTACTAACTAAAATTTCTTGGTTTAAAATTATAATATATGGGCATAAAATATGATTTTACATTGCAAGCACAAAAAAGCCATAAACTAGCAAGCAAAATAAAATGGCGTCCAAAAAATTAGGAATATACGTTTTTAGTAATACAATCTTTTAAATTAAGCTACATATCCAGTTTTTATTCTATATTTTATTTATTTTTTAAATGTTTATTCCTTTATTTAAAATAAAAAAATAAACACACACAAAAGGGGATTTATCAGTATAAAAAGGGCTAGGCAATGTCTGGGATAATTTTCGCTCATGTTTCTTTACGTCATCTAAATGACCAATTGGGCTTTAAAAGAAGTTTCTATTTAAAAAATAAATACATAAGACAATCATCAATGTCTATGTCATAAATAATCAGTAACCCCACATTCTTATAAACAAAATGAAGTTTTTTTTTGAGAATGTGAGGTATATTTTTAT
Organism: Listronotus bonariensis; assembly: GCA_014170235.1. NCBI lineage: Eukaryota > Metazoa > Arthropoda > Insecta > Coleoptera > Curculionidae > Listronotus > Listronotus bonariensis. Next base: position 65,737 of record JACEGR010004900.1, read on the forward strand.
ATCCACGTTATAAAACGTAAAATTATACATACCCAAATCTTATTTAGAAAAGTTTTACAAGTTTATCTAAAACATTCTTATTTGGTGTTATTTTTGCTTATTTTATTATTGCCTTAGAATGGCACACCTCTGGCAATCGAAATGCACTTCGTCATTATATTATTTACAGTGTTGCCAACACAAAGGTCTTTGTAAACAAAGGCAAATTATTTTGATTTGTTTTCTTTGTCACACACGTTTGTGTTTTCATGTTTAGTATTTTAATCATGGCAACAAAACAAACGGCATTTTAGCATTGAAAAAACAAGTAATGTTTGGTCTGTTGTGAATAGTCTAAGCCCTGTATTTATGCACCATATGGTAAAATAACTAGGTTAAATAAAAGTATATTTACTAAGTACAGAAACTTTTATTTCGGACGTTCTCTTGATATTTTTTTGTAAATATTAAAAGCAACTTTTGTAGCATCCATTACTTTTAATAGCAATATAAAACCTAATAGCAAAGGCTTTTTTTAAGGAAATTTTATATAAAATTGCTGATATCTCCAAAACATAAAATTGTTACTTAGTAACGACGATTTAATTACGCGTAATTAAATTTGTTTCAAATTTAATGGGAATTTTAAAAAACAATTTTTATTTTGGAAAAATGGAGTGGCTTACAATTTTTTCCTGAAAAATATTTACTTTAAACCTCTCATGAACGACACTGGCAAAAACTATTTTTGCCTTTTATGCCAAAAATGTCTTTTGGTGCATAGAAGGCTTTCCCATTTTTTTTTATATTCAAATTGGTATAAAAGTTATTATAAAAACAAAATATATTTTTTTAATTTTATTACCCAGTTATTCAAAAATTAAGACATTTAGGATATATGTATATTTATACATAGTTTTTTTCCTAATTTTGATTGTTAAATTTATATCCGATGTTTCACGGATACCTCGGCAGCCATCACCCTGTATACTCTGCAAGGTCAACGGAAAGTCGCTACCCTGTACAAGTATTTAAAACAGCTACCTTATTTTTGCGTAAAATTGACATTTTTAACTAATTTTTTTAAAGATTATTAACTGTAATAGGTTTTTAATTTTTTATAAAAGAAACATTGGCGTGCACCAAGGTGCTTAGACAGATGGTGGCCCAACTTTTATTTGACAGTTCATAAATGTGACGTCAAAGGTATCCTATTTAAAAAAATCTCGTTATTGCTTAAGTGTTTTGTAAATTTCCTGTTAATCATGTTTATATTTGTGAGTAAATAGTGAATTAAAAAGACTTTTACAATTGTATAAACTATATCTAATTTTAAATAGGTTAAAAAAGAACCCTATCTTCTCTCTAATCACCTTGGGCGTGCACTTTTTCTTTAAAAAGTCGGTAGCAATGTTTAAGAAATTTTGTCAGTAAAAATGTCACGTTCAATATCTTAAATTAAAAAATCTGCAGAATAGAAAAAGGATGAGATATTTACTCAAGAGTTTTAATTTAGATTTTTTTACATTTTTGTTACGCTATCTACCTTTTAGCATTTTTTTTAAATTTTTGATTTAAGAGGAACTTAATCCATGTAAAAAATATAAAGTCGTACTCAGTGACGACGCTAGGGGGCTGGAGTGCGTTTATCTACAATTTTTAGATTTAAATGGTCATATTTCCAAAACAATAAGTGATAAATAGATTAAATGTAATATTTTGTTAAACTTGTTTGAAATATCTTTTCAAAAGTAATATAATATACCAGGTTTTTGAAAAAATCGTGAAGATGGCCATATTTCCGAAACTATTTAAAAAATATATATTAAATGGGGTATTTCTTACAGCTTGTAAAAAACCTTTTAACGTATAATAAAATATACAAGGTGCTCCATTTAAATAAAAATAAAAGTCAATGGAAAAAATATAGGTACGCCACTGAATTCTACGTAAAAATCCCTGAAATTATTTGAATTTACCTTTTTTCAGTATCTTTAATATCAAGTGAGTTACAAGTGCCTGGCAAAATTGATAAAATTTGAAAAATAACCTTTAGCTACAAAATAAATCATGTTAGCCATGATTTAGTTTTACCGTTGACTTTGTTTCAAAAATCAAAATCAAGATTATGCAATCAGATTTGTTTCTTTAGTTTTCGTTATATCCTGCAAGATCAACGAAAAGGCGCCTCCGTATAAATCAATTTAATAAGTTTTGTACCCAAACTCTATTAATGGAGCAATCAGATTAAAGTTATGTAAAGTAGTGGGTTAAAATAATTATAAGACTTTTATTCATACATTTAAAACGGTTATGAATAAACGGATTATGCATATTATTATGAAAAGAGTGTAAAATGAATCAATATCAGTAAAATATAAGGGTACGTCTATGCATTTAATAAAGAATGGGCATCGTCTACACGTGACTAACAACATATATGGGGCGCGCTAATTGATAGGGGAGAAGTAAGGATCTGTAGGACCGTCTGGCGATATCATAAAGCAGGGTTTTAGGCCTATTTGTATAGCAACAGACGGTTTTTAAATAAGGTAATTTTTATTAGTAAAAACTACTTATAATATGTTACAGTGATGAGAGATTTTTTGAATAAAAAGAATACCACCAACAACAAATATTAAAGAGGTGAGCCAAGTTCAATACTAAATTTGTGCTTGGCTGTGGGCTTCACCGCAAAAAATGGAGATCTAAATAAGTGTTACAGTCTGTAAAAAATCCAAATATGTGGGAAAAGCAAATAAAAAAAACATAATGACTAATAATACCTAAAACAATTTCTGTTATTTAAAAATGTAATATCCTAAAGTGGGTTAGATTTGACTTGTCCAGTTTTCATTACATCAGTATTTAAACAAGTTATACAACTTATTTAAATACTTTTTAAATTTTGATTAAATATGGCCAAATCAAATATAATTTACTTTAAGATCTCACAGTTTAAAATAACAGCATTTGTTAAAGGCATCCAATAAAACAAAGAAATAGAGTTTTACATTAATTTATAATGTTATTTTCTTTTATTAGTTCATATATGGATTTTGTACAGAACGTGGCACTCACTTGAATATCAATTTTTTTTTGTGGAAAAGCTCACAGCCAAGCGTTATTTTAGTATTGAACTTTTTGTTAAGAAAACTAGGCATATATTTAGATTTTATAGTTTTTCTTGCGTTTCCGCTGCATAATTTTCTTTTTTATGCTATAGATTACACTACGCATTGTTCATTCATAATCTGTCACCTTTTTAACACGCGTCCCGTTTATGCTGAGATTAGCCAAGTCCAGCCTATATAAATATCTGGCGCAAAGAGAATGGACAAGGGGAGAGAAACAGTTGATTTACCCCCACCAATTTAAAAGTGGCACACACCTGCGACTTGTGATTGTGTTCAGCGACCGAAAGAGCTCGTCAAAGTTTTATTTTGTTCTTGCTTACAGTTGTTAAAACGCACGTGCTTGGTTAAAAATATGGATGTATTTATAATTTTTTTGTTTTAGTACGCACTTTTTACGTAACATTTTTGTGTCTGAATCAATACTATCAGCCAAATATCTTGCGAACTTTAACCGGTTTGATGGTTAACTTAACACAGCGGGATTACTCGTCATGCGCATGAGAGGTTCTTTTTTCGGCTTGCTATTGGCTGTTATAAATGTCAAAACTCTTGACTTTCAATATGTTCAATATGGCTGATGTTTTGTGATTGTTGTGGCTGTTTATTTGTTTTGTGTTTTATTCGGTTTAATTTTATGTGTGACCTGTGTTATAAATATAAATTATTGAAACAACATTTGTGTAAATTTATTGGTTTTTTAAATAAATTATTTTTTAAATTATTTACGTTTTTTTTTTATGAATAAAAACAACTTAACACTTCATGTAAGATTATTTTTTTAACAAAATATTATATACATCCATATTTTACATAAATACGTAAAATATATTTAATGAATATCTTGCTGGAGGTAAAAACACAATGAACCATTAAAGGATTTCTGTGTGCGTCACTCCATATTTACAAAATTTCCTTGAACTGTAAGACAGACAAATGACCAGTTTAAAAAGTATTAATAGTAATAAAAATTATACTAAAGCGAAAAAATAAAAAGGCCTAAACACTAAATAACTGACCCAGTTGGGGTATAAACCAAGATTAGAGTGTGTCTACTTAAGTTCGTACCATAAGGCAAACTATTATTAATTTTACGAAAAAATTCAACCATCCCATATTAATTGTTTTCGGTGGTAGGTATATGAAATATATTAAAAATTATGAATTTTTCTTAAGAGGAAAGTACACTTATTTTTGTCAATATTAAAAATTTGTGGAATAAAGACGTTTAGGATTAAAAAAATGTTTCTGCAATAGGGAGCATTTTTGAGCTGTCTTTACAAAAGTATTTTATTTCAAAATAAGTAAGTATACAGTATTGTGGAAACTTAAATAATCATTGTTAATTAAAACCTACAATCTTATCTGCTTCCTTATACTTAAAAAACAAGTATGTAGATATCGAATAAAATGGACCAAGCACAGTGGCCTATGGAAACTGAAATCCTACTACGCTTTTCTCAGTATAAGTAATATTAACTTATACACTATAAAACCTTTCAACTAAATAGGATCAAAATAAATCTAAAATTTATTTCGTTGGTAAGTTTAAGCGTGCTATTTTCATATATTTCTTAAAATTATACACTTCTTTTACATTTTACAACCATTCTTTATGCTAAATATGTAATTTCACAATAAAAGTTTAGTTTTTAAGAAATAATTCTATTTAGATTTTTATTTTTAGTTCTTATTTTCCTAAAATTTATATATATTTTTAACACGCTTTTATTAACTTGGGTTGTAACTATCTATCAATCTGGCTGGCTATGTAACGGAATCTTTGAGCCTAATTTTAACCAACTTTCAGCTATTCGATTTCTTTGAAACTTTGCACACGTATTAAGGAAACATGACAATGCAATAATCTGCAAACAGTATCCCGTTATCTTTTTTGGATCGCCAGGAAAAAAATTCCATTATATTATAAAAACAACACCTAGGCTGCCATCTGTTGGCAACATTTCAAACTTTGCTATTAAATGAAGAAGAAATTTTTTAGTTTTTACACAATTTGGTTAGTTGCACCATTGGTGTTCAATTTTATGAACAATAAAAATTAATAAGTTCTTTACAGAATTGGGTTAGTTGCACCATTGGTGTTCAATTTTTATGAACAATAACAGTTAATAAATGCCGTTAACACGCTTTTATTAACTTGGGTTGTAACTATCTGGCTATGTAACGGAATCTTTGAGCCTAATTTTAACAAACTTCCAGCTATTCGATTTCTTTGAAACTTTGCACACGTATTAAGGAAACATGACAATGCAATAATCTGCAAACAGTATCCCGTTATCTTTTTTGGATCGCCAGGAAAAAAATTCAATTATATTATAAAAACAACACCTAGGTTGCCATCTGTTGGCAACATTTCAAACTTTGCTATTAAATGAAGAAGAAATTTTTAGTGGGTTGCAATATATTGGCAACGGTCCAAACATTGCCTGATTGCCATCTGTTGGCAAAATTTCAAACTTTGCTACTTAATGAAGAAGAAATTTTTTAGTGAGTTGCAATCTGTTGGAAAAATTTTAAAATTTGCCACTCTTGTTCATTAAAAAATTTTTCGCCATTTTGTCAAGAGTAGCAGAAACTAAAAATGAAAAATAATTAATAGTTTAAAAAACTAAAAAAACACGCTTTTATATGCAACCGAACTAAAAATTAGAAAATAATTTTTCATTAAAAAAATATTGTCATTTCATAGTAAAAAGCGTGGGGTGATAAATATATTAAATGTTATAATTATTATATTTGCAAATATCTATGATGGAAAAGTTATGAAAAAATAGTAAAATGCACCCCACGCTTTTTACTATGAAATGACAATATTTTTTTTAATGAAAAATTATTTTCTAATTTTTAGTTCGGTTGCATATAAAAGCGTGTTTTTTAGTTTTTAAACTATTAATTATTTCACATTAACCTATTCCAATCTAAGAATAAAATAGACTTCTACCAAATACATTTTAATACACCATTAGCACTAAATTGCCAATATTTAGTTATTAAATTATTAATAAATTTCAGTATTAACCACATTTCACACTTTTTATTAATGTTTTATGTATATTTACTCAATAAATCAATGTTTTTGAATATACCGCCGATTTTGACATTGGAGTGCATATGCGCATGCCCTGCCATCCCGCAGACCCTTTCTTCAAATTGTGCCACTTTTCAAAACGGCGATTGATCCTCTATCCTTGTCTATTCTCTTTGATCTGGCGCCGCGCTTCGCCGACGACAGCGAGTATTACAAGTTTTCTGGTATAGAGACACCACTTATTTTATGAAGTCAAACAAAGTTTGTATTTCGTGCAAATTTTTATTAAATAGCGTGGCAAAGCGCTTTCGGCCTAAGGCCATCATCAGTGCCTCCTGAAAGTAAGCAAAAATTTTTGTAATGACTTAAAATTTTGGTTTTTTAGAATTTTAATATAAAAGTTAAGTCTGGACAACTTTAAAGTACACCACCCCAGGTAAAGTTGTCCAGACTTAACTTTTATATTAAAAATTCTAAAAACCAAAATTTTAAGTCATTACAAAATTTTTGCTTACTTTCAGGAGGCACTGATGATGGCCTTAGGCCGAAAGCGCTTTGCCACGCTATTTAATAAAATTTGCACGAAATACAAACTTTGTTTGACTTCATATTTATCTACGTGCATACAGCCACTACTATATCATTTAACCACTTATTTTAAACTTATTTTAATTTTTATATTTCTGTTACTGGCAATTGCTGTGCAGCAATGCCATAAACAAAGCAGTATATTTCTGTTATATAGCAAATATAATAATACGTATATTGGGAGAGTTGTTGGGGATCCTTCCCGGTGGGTTAGATTTTTGATCTATAGGTCAGTCAATTAAAAATTGACTTTTGAACCTTCCTATCCTAACAACCGTTTGGACTAGCTGTATTAAAATTAGGATTTAAGTTGTCCTTATGGATATATGAATATAAATCGTAGTTTTATTTGTTTACGTCAAACAGGTTTTGAGTTATGGAGGGATCAAAAGTGACACTTTGGTTCGCGTAATACTATACTCGGTGCGCCTGAAGTTGGATTGACACGCTACCGCTTGTCTAGAAAACTAAAATATTCCAACTAAATTTTGAAGCATATTATTGTATTTTTGGCAAATTAGGCTAAAATTTTGTATACACACGTTTAAAGAAATAATGTTAGGTGTGTTACGTCATTCTAAATCCAGCATAGCGGATAACCGAAGATGGCGAACTAACTATTTTTAATGCATTCCCACAATATAAATATCAAATGAAAGGGCTTGCTGGGAGTAACTTTAAAATATACAGACGGTAATTTAAATATGGCTAATTACGTTTTTTTATGCTTTTTTACGGTATGGGTATTAAATAAAATGACTTGCTAAAAATACGAAATTTTTAAAGGACTGGGTTTTTGGTGTCCAGCAATAACTAAAACGTAAAAAAACAACTTTAAAACAAGTTTGTGTTTAAATGCACTAAAAGAATTAAATTTTTTTTTTAATTCCTAATAAAAGTACCTAAGTTTTGTGACGAGATTTTATAATATAAATTGTGTAATAGCGTTATACAGGGTACTTCTAAATAAATGCAAAAAAATGAAAGCTAATTTTTGTTTAAAATAAAAAATAGTTTGCTTTATAAAAGTGGGGTCAAAAGTCAACCATTAAAGGGATATGAAGGTACGTAAATAGCGAAAAAAATGTTTTTTAAATCTTGAACTCGGAATGCGCTAAAATAATAAAATTAAACATAATTATTGCTTTAATAAAAATACACGTTTAAAGTATTTTTTGAAACCAAATTTAAACAGACTTACGAAATGGCTTCATAACTTGTTTTAACTTTTGATTTTTTTATTTAACTTACCGATTCAAAATAAAAAAATAAATTATAAATTCTAACGTGTTAGGAAGGCCAAATTTATTTTATAGAAAAAATTTTTTTTTGCTGTAGCCTATGAGGTCTTTTGTAATATTTTTCTTTGACATTAAATGGATTTTTAAACACAATACACTTTTTTGGTTATTATACATTAACACAAAAGCTTTTTTTTAAGTTCTTTTACTTTTAGTTTAACCCATTACCGGATTTGGTCAACATTTATTACATGTGGAAGACAATGATTCAGTAGTAAAGAATAATTTCGAACTTCCGTTGTCTTTATTGATTTATTGATATTTGTGTGAATAAATTAATAAAGACAATGGAAGTTCAAAATTCTTCTTTTACTAATTAATACAGTTTTTAAGTAATAAAGCGCTTATCAAAAAAATAAAAACTTTATTAACTAGCCGTAATTTTTTTTTTTTTATCAGGTCACATTACACATTTATTTAAAGGTTATATTTGTTTTTATTTTATGTTTTCTATTAATTTCTTCAAATAAAAAAAATGTATTTATTTTTTTGTCCGAAAACGAAGCTTGGCACAAAGAAAACACAGGAGACTAAAAAGTTGTATATTTAATTGCCTAATAAAAAAACTCCTAAAAAAGCCGGTGAGGTACGTTTTTCCTAATAATATTGAGTGTGGTGCCCACTAAGACATCACTGGCACAATAAGGTAAAGAAAATCCCTATATTAATAATAATAATAATTACTTTAAACAACTGTACCTGCTGGTATTTGAGTTTGAACTGCGTCAAATGCAAATCATTTACCAATGTTTTGCCATCGTTTGTACGAGGCATCTTTAGGAATCTTTACTCCGCGAGATTAAAACACTGAATAAGCGTTAGGTCTCAAAGCAAACAGTCAAAGAGCCCGTAATCGGCAGACCTTTGTCATTTTGTAAAAGCTGAAAGTTTGTCAGTGCATACTCCCAACATAGGTAAAAGCGATGGTAGACTATGCAGTTTTACTCATAGTGGTTTGGCAGGTACCAGGTATCAAAAGTTAATAAATTAAAATCTAACATAAGGTCATTTTGAAAAAGCTTAATTTTATATTATCTTACTTGGGTACCTACTAGAAGATATTTTCATAGTCACCAGACAGTTTTGACAGTTCCAACCCCATGGCGGACAAACATATTGGGGTGGTCCAAGGAAGTTCGATATTTCTCATATTTAACAAAATATAACAAAAGTCTTATATAGGATTTGTAGGGTTTCCCAATAGGCATGTCCTAAAAATATTTTAAAGTGTGTCCCTAAAGATGTTATGGCTGTGAGGTTGTTTTTTCGAAAAATTGTTTTATGAAACACTTTGTATACAGTGTGTCCCAGGAAAGGAGTTACAAGAGGACAAAAGGACCAACAGTTTTTGAATTTTTCAATCGACATGTTGGGAAAACTGGTTGCATGGTCCTAAACTAGTAAATACAAAAATTTGCTTAAAATGGTATTATAAAGTGCGAGTTTTAACTAAAAATATAAAAAAAATCAGGAGCTAACTTAAAAATAGAACAAAAATGTATAAATTAAGGTTGTAGAGAAATATATTGTATGTCAAAATTTAAAGTTAAAGCATGGGAGTAAAAAAACGTAATTGTCAATTTTTTACATTCCGCATAATTGGCACGAGGAAGCAAAATTTAAAAGAAAATTAAATAATTTTAAATATTGTTTAAAAATTTGATGCCTAATGGTAGGTTTACATCTGTGATTTATTACATGATATTTATGTCAAATAAAAATGTGTATATAATCAAAAAAATGTATCAGACAAAATTTTTGACCGTTTACATTAGCCAGAATTTCTGTCTGACATAAATATCATGCAATAAATGTCAGATGTAAACCTACCATTAGGCCAAGTATTTTAGAAAGTGTTAATGCATAATGTAAGAAATTGACAAAAATATTTTTTTACTCCAATTCTCTAACCTAAAATCTTGACATAAAATTTAATTCTCTACAACATTTACTTATAAAATTTTGTTCTTTTTTCAAAATGAAGGTACGTTACTTTTGGCCATTTTTTAAATTTTTAGTTATAAATCGCCCTGTAGATTATCAATTGGAGTAAAAGTTCCTATTTATCAGTTTTGGACAATGCAACCTGTTTTCCCAAAAGGACGTTTATAAATTCCAAAATTTTTGGTCCATTTTTCCTCTTGTAACACCTATCCTGGACAGACTGTATAATAAATTATTTTTTGAACGTGCTCATTTAGAAACCCTATAACTTTTATATATGCTTGAACTTCATCAAACCATGGGGTTAGAACTGTCTGTTAACTAGGGAAATGTCTTCTAATAGGTACCCAAGTAACAAATATAAAATTAAGCTTTTACAAAATCACAAAAGTTAAGTTTTAGTTTACTAACCTTTGGTACCTGGTATCTGCCAAAGCCACTATGAATCAAACTTCATAGTCTCCTACCTTTGTATGGAGCATGCGCTGACAAAGTGTTAGGTTTTACAAAATGACAAAGGTCTGCCGCTCACGAGCTGTTACTCTAAAACGTTTTTGCATAAAAACGCGAAACAAAAATAATCCCATAAAGCTTCCTTATCTAAAGATTTTTTAGGTTTAAAAATAGAAATATATATTTTAAAACTTATAAAGTCCACATACCCACTAAAAAATATTGCTTTAGGTCTCTTCAATTCAACTCACTCAGAATTTTATAGGCATCTCTACCAACCTTTTTTGATATTATTATAAGACGTTGGGTCCAGTGGCCAACAGACCATCCATATTTTTCGGTTTAAATTTATTCCGAGTCATTTAAAGAGAATCGTATTATATTTTCCATTCCATTTTGCTATAAAGTGTGTTTTTTGTATAAAAAAGGAAAAATTGTAAATATGTATTGATTTTTATACAAATTTTCATAGAGTCTTATTTAAATTTTGCTTTATGGCAAAGGCGGCTTACTTTTTATACAGAGTCTCTACTAAAATTGATATTTTGTGTGCCAGTAGTGACGGTCATTATTTTAAGAGTACTTTTTTATAATCAAAGAAAATATAAAAAAATAAAAATATATTTTTAGTCTTTTTAGTTCGTGTTACAATTATTGATATTTTTTAGTTTTTATAGTTTGATTTACTTTTTATTATAAATATTACTACTTCTTAACTGGGAAGTCTGTTGAAGACTTAAAGACTGTCTCTTAAGTACCGTGTGTGTTCTTAATATAGTTGCAAGCGTTAATTAGAAGATTAAAAAAAAGAAAAAAATCTTTTAGAAAAAAATTTTTTAGCCTTTCATCTTAGGAGATGAAAAAAATGAATAGGCTGCTACGAGTAGTGGCATACATACCTCTAAATCCTAAAGTCCCTTGTTCCTTTTTTAACTTCTGAACCGTTCGCCATATTTTTATGAAATTAAAGAATAATCTCTGACCAAGGTATGCATTTTTAGACAAACCAATGAAAGCACCAAATGTGAAGATGCCAGCTCGGCACAATATTGCAAAAAAATTATAGGAAAAGAGGGGTCTTGTGGCACATCATTTTGAAGCTTTTGAAGGGTATTTAATAACCTTAGAATATAAGGTAATACTACTTATTTTACAATTGATATATGTATAATATATATACTTTCTTTATAATTAATATATAAACGGTAGAACAAAAGATTTTGTTTAATAAAACACCCTGTAAATTATAAATTCATTAAGCAGAACTTAAAAAAGTATTTTATTTTTATTAATTATTTTCATTGTATTATTGTTTTTTTTTTTGGCTATACACAGGGTGTTCAATAACTCCACCGACAAACTTTAGGAGGTAAAAAGAAAAAATAAGAAAAAACCTAAAAGCTACAGGATGGTAAAATTTTAAACAAATATTAGTTTTTTTATATTAACTTTAAGACAAAATTAGATATTTTTGGAAATATAGGATACCTCTCCTATAAATCAGAAGACATTTTTAAAGTATAAGGAAAATGTTATTTTTTACCAGTATTACACATAGGAGATTTACCATGAATTTAAAAAATGTAGGTCATTGTGTTTACTTAAATAAAAAATACTTTTGTTTTGGTTCTCGTTAGTTGAATCGTTTTTAAGATAATTGTCCATACCTATTTATTTGGAAACAAACATGATGTCATATCTCCGAAATTGACAGGAGTAAAATAATGATAATATTGGGTCATAATAAAGTTGATACAGGCAATTTACTACAACAATAAAAATAAGGATATTTCCTTTAAAATTTTAAAATTTTCTAACCTAGAAAGCAAACTAAAAATTTGCCAACCTGGCAAATATAATTTTTAAAATTTTCATGTTCACTTACCCCTTCGCTCTAAAATTTATTTATATTCAATGGTTGCTAAGATATTCAACCGGTTTTTGCTACTAACCCTGTATTTCTAGTAGACCTCTTAGTTTGCTCTATCATTCAATATAAAATTAAAGTAAAAACAGTAATGTGATGAGCAATATTTCTTTTGCATAATTTATTTGGCTTTAAAAAGGTAAATAAAAAGGTTATATAAATCATTGTAGCAATACATATTAGCAGTATGAAATGAACACGGCAAAAAATAGTTTTTATTTATTTACGCAAAAATCCTACAGCGAAAAAAAAATAAAAGGATTAAATTTGGTAAAAACAAGGCAAGAATCTAAAAAAATCTGTCAGAAGCATGCAGTGGCGTACCACTTTTTCTTATAAATTGTTTATCGTTAATCCCTCACTCACAACACTTAATTTTAAACTAAAATAATAAAAATCACAAAATATTGAAATTTTTTATTAGACTCATACATTGTGTTACTTTCGTCAAAAAATAATTAGTATTTATGTAAACTGTCCATTTAAAATGAAAATGTTGAGCTTGTTTTAAGTTTAAATAAAAGCAATAAAAGTAAACTAAATATGTAAAGATCCATTTTTATAATATGATATACGTAGCGTATGTACCAAATTTTATTTTAATTTTTTTAAAATAAAAAATTTAAAGGAGTATTTAACCTGCTAGGGACCCGGTATAAAAAAATAACTACTGAAAATGCACAGAGTGTGTAAACATTTTTAAGTTTTTTTGTGTTAATCTTGTGTGACAATGTTTTATTAGGCAACATATTTTCAATACTTTCTTACATATTATATTGTTTCAAAATACTTTTTCTATTTTTTTTTCTGATAAGCAGATATTTAAAATTCGCTTCTTATTCGAATTTTCTACTACGTTCCAAAATTTAATAAATAAAACTTATACACATGTAGCTACTTTAAATAATTTACAATACAAATCTTAAAAATAATTCTATTAATAATGACTTCAAGGTAGTACATTATAAAGCAAAAGCGCCTTTTACATTTTAAAAATACAAAAAACCTTATTTTTATCCTTACCCTAGTTTCTGTCGGTATGATGATACTTTATGGGGTACATCTTTTCTAATAAAAATTTAAAACCAATAAGAGAGCAAATCCGGAGAAGAAGTGTAATCCCATAATCCGCCGCCCCTATATTAAAACGCCATTTCTCACCACATCGACGTTCGACCCTCAATGTTATTTACAGATGCTCCATTACATTTCATCCCTCTTTTAATTTACACTACATTTTTCCCTATGCTGAACTGTTATGGCTTTCTGACGGGCAAGCTGATCATTTAACGAAATATTTCCGGTTACCGTGACTTTTCATATAACTTTTAATAAGGTATTGATTAAACAGTGTACACTGTGGGGTTATAGAGTAAGGCCTTAAGGGATAAAAGAAAAATAATATTTTAATATTATACAGGGTGTTTTTTAATCATTTATTTTAACTGCTTATACAGCGTGTCCGCCTAAGTTGTCTACATATATAAAACTTTTTTATTTATAATTTAACGAAAAAAAACATTCTTTATAAAAAGTTCCGCATGGTCTAAAACCTAAAATGCAGATATTTATTTTTTGCAGTGTTGTACGAGGTAGGTATCTAAAAAATAAAAATTTTGTTAAAAAGAAAAGTACCCTTGTTCTTAAAAATATTAAAAATTATTATTAAGGAAAAATGTTTAAAAGTTAAAATAACTCTTAAATATGCAAACTCGTTTATTTACAAGAAAAAAGTTTTTTTTCTATTTTATACGATGACGATCGTTTCTGCGACTTTTCGCTGTTTGGTTGACAGTTCCTAAGTTTTCTTTAGACATTACATTTTGAAATAGGTATTTATTTATGTACGAATTTCAATTTTCATCATTTTATCGTAAAAAAACTTTTTAATAATAATAATTTTCGATGTTTTTAAAAATATGGGTACTTTTCTCCTAAACAAAAATCATGTTTCTTAGATACCTCGTATAACACTAAAAAAATAAAGAATGATTACCTTTTAGGTTTAAGACCATGTAAAACTTTTTATAAAGAATTACTTTTTTTCGTAAAATTAATAATAAAAAAGTTTTCTATATGTAGACAACTTTGGCGGACACGCTGTAGAACTCGCAATGAAAAGTTAATTTAACATAACTCTTTACTATAAAAGTTTTTAAATAGGGAAGTTATTACCTATTATTGCAAAAAAACTAAATAGTTAGTCTTGGCGGCTGCATTTTGGTGTTACTCCTCGTACTTTAGCTTTAACATATTTGTATTTACTACCATGTACTTAATGTTGACTTTTCGATTTTTTGAAAGTTTGAAAGTGTCTCTTTCCTGACTTTTATATTTGGCCCACAGAAAAAAAGTTAACTTTTCTTCCGTAAGTTAAAAGTAAAAGTAGCCCTAAAAAATTCGCAAAAGTTTAAAAATTTCCACTTGACATTTTGTCTCATATTTTAAACATTTTGGGAAAACCTTTACGCGCGAATAATGTCTGGTGGCATAATTACTCAAAATATTTACAAATTAAAAACTTTTTTTTGGGTTAACACAAAAATAAGTTAAACCAAAATTTAAAAAAACCTCTGTGCAAATTTTTATTCCATTATCGAAAAATGGTTTACTTCTGCGCTCCGCGTCTCTGCAAACCATACTTTTCTGTTGACATTAATAAAACACTTTTCACCTCAGTATGTT